>CM059219.1:2688255-2848255 GCA_030347435.1 Clarias fuscus | reverse complement strand
GTCACATCGGGTCATGGATACACCCCACCCTGGAGATGGAGATCCGTCATCTCTGTGGCAGTTACTCATGGGGTCAGGCTGCTAGCTCGAACCTGATTGTCACTGAGCATTTGGGAACCTTGCTTTAGGGTGCAACGGTGGCAGCCCGGTGGCATCGGGACTTGAACCAGAGACCTCCTGGTCATCAGTCCAACACCTTAACCACTGAGCTACCAGTCAGCTAAAACCAATCCAAGTATCACCCTCATTTTATGTATACAGCAGGTTTATTTTCAGGGGGGGGGGGGGGTCCTGGAGTGTCATCCCATCACAAGACACAAGCACACACTCACACACTCACTCATACACTACAGGTAACTGGGCTACTGTTCATGTCTTTGGACTGTCGGAGGGAAACAAAATGCTACGGTGAAACTACCCTGACTCCTACCGTGTACTATCTACTGTGTACCACGACTAAATCCAAAATAATATTAATAGCATGCTAGTGCGCTATGTAGGGCGTTCCACACACCAAGTAGTCTCCAAGTACCAAGTAGATCAGGGAATTCAGCCAAATTTGTGTTAGCTTTGTCAGTTTTATAGCTCACGTTAGCTGTGAACAAAAAACAATGCGGATGTTTCAGAGGCGATTCAGAACGACTTAGAAGTGATTACTGCAGAGACGGCGTGTTGTTTAAGACGACATAACGTTATCAGATGTGTGTTGTTGCTGAAAGTGCTTCCGTGACTGGGTGTGAATGTGGGCGTGGTCAGGCAGCTGCTCTCTCCTCAGTACTGCGGACCGTACAGACCCACTCTCACCCACGCTGAGACACGCAGTTAGTGTCATTAACCACTGTACAAGACCTGGGACACAGAGAGATTATACATACAGTGGTACCTCGGTATACGAACGTCCCGACTTCGAGAACTTTCACCTTAAGAACTTAGAACTTAAGAGCATTTTCGAACAAACAAACCGGGCCAAACCGAACACTGGCTTAGTTTTTCAGGAGCAGTTCACATATTTTTTGCATCAGTGGAAAGCCACCATGGGTCTCAGGAATGTTAAGAAAAGGGAATCACTTTCATTTTGTTTTTAGAGCAGCTAGTGTCGAGAGGAATCATAAATTAAGGTTAAGTGAGGTTTAATGTCTATTTATTTCATATGTTACTTCATTTACATGTCTGTTCTAAATGTTTCGATTGTTCTGATATGCAGAAATATGAATATAGTGTTGGAAATTGTTGATATTGGTAATATTTTGGGCTGGCTGGAACGGATTATCCACATTTACATTATTTCCTATGGGAAAATGTGTTTCACAATATAAACTTTCTCCTTAAGAACTTGCCTCCGGAGTGGAATAAATTCGTATGCCGTGGTACCGCTGTATAGCTAAACATCCTAGCGGCGTTATGCTCTACAGTAAATCACCACTCGTGGAATGCCTCTCGTCCAATCAGATTGCTCAGTCGGAACTAACCGTTGTATAAATTTAGACATTGATTAGACATTATATTTTGCTTTGATAAATGCAGCCCTACTGTACTGTATGGCTGGAAAATTGGTGTATCATAAACATATTGTGTATTGGAGAAATTTACACACTCTCACAACCACACTCACACACACACACACACACACACAGACGCAGACGCACAGGCTTAGCAGACCTTGCCCTGCAAATCCCTCCTCGCCAGTCAATACTTATTCCATCAGGCCTTTCAGTCCAAGAGGAATGGACACAAAAATGCGATCTAGGCCAGTCAATTGGCCGATGCTACAGCTCACTTTTCTTCTGCAAACAACCTAATTCACAAAGTAATAGGGATCTGTCTTTGAAATCCTATTTCCCTCCGCTCAAACTCTCAGCATGCGCGCTTCTGCCACAAGTACTTTGAACGCCAATAACTCTACATACTGCTGCACGATTGTACGTCGAAACGATTCTCTCCACCGGGCCCGGGCTGTAATTAAAACAGCAGAAACGTACTGAAGGAAGGAACACTGTACCGCTCGCACCGCACCACCGGTTTTTAACGTTCCAACCGAGCGAGATTTCTGTTTTTAATGCTTCATTTGGAAGCGACGCATGTGTCCGTCCTTCCTGCGATTCGATAACCAGACTCGAGTAAATCAAATCCTCCTCTTTGAAATATTCCCATATTCTCTCGAAAAATGATTGCTTTAGCATCTGTCAGCTTCCTGTCTGCGCACATCACAAGCATTTGGTCATTAAACCCCCACTTTGCCTTCTAGAAACATCTGAACCTTAGCTCAGACAGCGCATGTGTTTTTATCATGGATGATATATTGATCAATGTTCGGCGATTTTAAACAGGGTTTTTTTTTTTCTTCTTTTTTTTCTAACTCTTAGATTTTAAATGGAGTTTGATTCCATGATCGAGGTACCTTGTAAACCCATCTCAAAATAGTATTTTATGGTTTTACACAGGATCTTCACTCACGTGCTGCATTTTTGTTCTTAAACAAATGAAAGTTAAAGTGAGGTTTTTGATTTTTTTTTTATTTTTAAACCACACAACTAGCCAAGGCACAAAATGTTGTTAATTAATTCTAGATATTCTAAATATATTTTATTTTATTTTATTAATAATTTATCTTCAATCGATCATTTTTTTTCAACAGGGTTATTATGTCAATTACGAATGAAAAACTATATTCCTTCTCTTCCAGTGATCTTCGTATGTAAGTTCAGATGATGGTTGAGTTGGGGTTGAGTGAATGAACCGCTGGATGATCAGGATGATCCACAGCTCATGGACGCGGATGTATCAGCACGTTAAAGATTATATTTAAAATAATGTGTACAGTAGATAGGGTGAACAGGGACAGACAAAATGTTTTTTTTTTTTTTTTTCTTCAATTTCACTTATATAGCGCGTTTAACAATGGAAATTCTTGATGAGAAAGTCATGAGCCTCTCCTCATTTCTCATTTCATATTAAATTCAATTAAATGATGCACATTAAATGAAACACATGGAAATAAATGTTTTAATGCAAAGTGCAGCAACCTTATTTCTCCTCTCGTCTGTTCTAACAATCACCGGCCTGATTATCTGTCATCATCTGGACCTGTTTCTTACTGGTTCATGCGTTAAGTTAGATGTTTTTTTTTTATGTTTGAATGGTTCATAATCACCATGTGGTGTAACAAACAAAAAAACATTCCTTTGAAACAGCTCAGGTACAGGGACCGGACTGAAAACCAACAGGAAGCCTGGATAACTATTCCTTAAGACTACATTAAAAATACAGGAAAGTTAGGCTCTTTTAAAGCAAAATATGAAGAAACACAGTACTGTAAATGTAAAAATGTCAGAAATGTATAGATTTACACATTTATAGATTTAGCAGTTTATCCCTAATGAGAAAACTGGATAGGGAAAACTTCCTGAGAAGACACATTGAGGAAGAAACCTTTGAGAGGAACCAGGCTTAAAAGTGAAAACCCATCTTCATTTAGGTGATACCAGACAGCACGACCCCTTCTATAACTGTGTACTTTAAGGTCAAATGTTCAACTGTATAACAGGAAATGCATTTTAGTTTGAAGTTCACTTTTTATTTTATACCTATGTGATATCACTCACTCACTCACTCACTCACTCACTCACTCACTCACTCATCGTCTATATCCTGCAAACAGGGTCACGGGGGGCCTAGAGCCTATCCCAGGAGACTTGGGGCATGAGGAAGGGTACTCCCTGGACGGGGTGCCAATCCATCGCAGGGCGCACACACACCTAACCTAATCTGCATTTTTTTGGACTTTGGGAGGAAACCGGAGTACCCGAAGGAAACCCACCAAGCACTGGGAGAACACGCAAACTCTTCCCTGAGGCAGGAATCGGACACTTGACCCTGGGGGTGCAAGGCGAAGTGCTAACCACTACGTCGCCTTATGTGATATGATCAGGATGCAAATGGAACATGAAGTCTTGTGACTTATCCATTGGTGACGACTGTTAGTAGACGATAAGGAGAGACAGGCAGTAGAGATCTGTTCCGCCCTCTCTTCACACGTCTTCTATGAATCCGGTCACTGAAGAGTTAAATTATTGATGCCAAATGGCATGCTGGATTTCGTCTGGTGCCTGCTAATTAGATTGTAATTACGGAGGAGCTTTGCGAGCCTGTCTGCTCTGATTAGAAACACTTTTGCGGCCTGATCCGCCTGACCTTTCTTTTAAAACTTCAACTACTTCAGATTAACCACGGCCGCCGAGGGTAAACGCTTAACAAATAGAGGCGTTTCGAGATGAGAGATAAGGCGAAAGCTAATCTGCGGCGCAGAACTCGTGGACGCTCGTCATCGCACGCAGAGCAAGAGAATATAATGAGAAGGAGACGTAGACAAAGAGCATGCTGGAAAGAGAGAAATAAGAAAAGACAGACGGAAAGACAAATGGTGTGTGAGAGCGAGAGCATGTGCAATCTATCTGTCTTCTCTTTAAAGCATTGCAGTGCCATAAAAAGATGTATTTATGCAATATTACATCAGACTTTGAGACAAATCTGGTAAGTGGTACATCAATGTATCATGACTCCCAGGTGTCCTAAAGGACCGGCGCTCCAAGAAAAAGTCGAGTGGGGGAGGGAGATGGAGATTTTTTTTTTCTTTTTCCTTCTCCCAGAAATCTGTTTTTTTTTTCCCGGTAAATCTACACCCAGAGACAGCGTGAGATATTATGGAAGAATGTCGGGTCCAAGTTGAAACGATCTCCTTTCTGAAATTCATCTCATCTTTGTAAGTCAGAAACAGATTATTTTTTATATAGTTGTATTGTTGTGTAAGATTCCAGTAGGCGGCTTTTAGTTATTTTAGCTGTCTTCGTTTCAAATTCAGAATCTAACAACACATGCATTTGAGGCAAAAACTATTGTAGTTTGTGTGATTAATTTGGGTTTAGGATGGCTTGGTAGATGCTAATAATATTATCGTCTTAAAAAATGTGCACCAGAGAGAAACGTGAGGTAACACTGTACAAGGACACTTATGTCGCTATAAAACTTAACAGTATATCAAACATCTCAAATATTGTGATGCACATTGTTAGTTTTAGCTTGTAATCCACACACTTCATGTTTGTGAACTTCCATAGAGTGGTTTCTTTAAAATCGAAACTTTTAAACAAGTAAGTAAATACATATTAAAATTTGCCATCTGGTGTGCCTATTAGGTTAGGTTAGCTAAGGGAGCCAAGTGAACAAAATAAAAAAAGCTAAGGGAACAACAACAAAAAAAATTAAAACATTAATGAAGTATATTAAAACCACATGTACAACAACATAAACATAAATCTTCCTCAGCTCCTGTTACGCGAGGTGTCCCTCAAGGTTCTATACTCGGTCCTTTATTTTCTGCATCTTTATTTTATATTTTGCTCTGTAAGCTTGAAATATGTGAACATAAGAATGTGGAATGGCATTATGCACATACAGTGCATACAAGACAACCATATCTAATTATTAATTTAATTTAATTTAATCACATCTCCTGTTATACTGAACTTCCAGTCTTACACAGTATTATGCTGATCAATCCCTTCTATCCGTTATCACCCAGATGAGGATGGGTTCCCTGTTGAGTCTGGTTCCTCTCAAGGTTTCTTCCTATTACCATCTCAGGGAGTTTTTCCTTGCCACCGTCGCCATCGGCTTGCTCATCAGGGACAATCTTATCATTTTGATTCATACATATTCACATTTCATACAAACTTACTTCTTTTGATTGTATAAAGCTGCTTTGCGACAATGTCAATTGTTAAAAGCGCTATATAAATAAAATTGAATTGAACTGAATTTAATCTATATTTTCTTCTAACACTTTTCCCGTTCATCATTCTGGTTCTTTCTTCATTATATACATTCCCTATATTTATCCAGCAACCTTAAGCTTTAGAAATGTACAAGGGAGAGTCAAAATCCATCAAAAAATCCCCAATAAAGTAAAGATTCAGTGCATTAAACTTTCCAAGTGTTGTTCTGTACCCGAGAACATGTGTCCACCTGATTACTCCAATTCAGTAGGTGGCAGTACTAGCAGTATGCACCTACTTGGAATGAAATCTCTCTCTGTTTGCAACAAGCCTACTATTATTAATACTTTATCTGGGTTTATATGGCCGTGCGGTTCAGACGACGAGATAAACACATGCTGCACAGATACAGTACGCAGATTTTGGATTAGACAGGGGGATTCGATGATGTCACAGTCTAAAAATCCATCCAGTTCAGTGTTTTGTTATAACCAGAATTCATATCTGACTAGAACCTTGCCTGAGTAGACACACTTTTCAAGAGACACAAAATGACATATGTTAAACCTTAGATTTACTGAACTGTAATGGGCATATGGGCAGCACGGTGGCTTAGTGGTTCGCACTGTGACCTCCGACTCCAGGTCCTGGGTTCAATTCCTGTGTCAGGTGCATGTTCTCCCATGTTTGGTGGGTTTCCTCGTGGTTTTCCGGTTTCCTCCCACGGTCCAAAGACATGCTGGCTGCGTGAATTGGCATTTCCAAATTGCCTGTAGTGTGTTAATGTTGACCGGTTGTAAAATGGGAATAAATACAACGGTCCCTCCATAGTCCCTAGTTGGACTACACAGGTTCCTAGTTGGATGGATGAAATGGGCATACTGTATGTACTCGAATCTGTGCCCAAGTCCATAGCGTAAAAGTCAAAAGCCTAGGTTTTCAGAAAACCTCAATCGGCAGGAAACACAAATGCATTACAAGTGCAGAAAATTGTAGCAATCTATAGAGCCTGCATTCTTTTAAATGTCCTTACTGTCAGAGAATAAAACCCAAGGACTCCAGTGGCCTCCCGGTTTAAAGCTACAGCAAAAGCTGGGAAAGAGAGGGAAAAAGAGAGAGAGAGAGAGAGAGAGAGAGAGAGAGAGAGAAAGAGATAGAGAGAGAGAGAAGAGAGTTGAGATGCCTGACTGGGTGTTCGAGAGCAGCACAGGGACACCCTCCCTCTCGGCAAGACGAGCTCACACGCTGAGGAGTGTCTCTGGCACTCACGGCACACCTGGTCTCCATTATCTCCCCGTTTCACAGGCCTGCACCCCCTATCAGGCCGGCCTGGGAACCAGCACAAACGCTTTCATCCTCCCATCATTAGAGCGAGCAGCCCAGGGTCAGGGCCCTGTCCTAAAGCCCTTCCCACAGCAGCACACAACAAATGATTTTGGTTAAGCGAGAGAGGGGGAAAAAAAATGCAGAGGAGAGATATGAAGAAAGCTGGAAATAAAATAAAAAAAATCGAAGTAAAGAAAAAGTAATAATAATACCAAGCTTTGGGAAAATTATTCTATTAAACCTTCATCGTGGCTCAGAACTTTTTCCCAGAGCTATGTGAAACCTGATGTGTGTGTTTTTAAACCTAGAACAAGCGCGGCTTCCTACGGACACTTACAGATACAGCGGGTCTGGCAGACATGCTACACCATGAACATTCAGGGATGCAGGTGTAAGTTAGGAATGTTCACACTTAAAAGCACACATGACCCGGGATTTAAATACTGCTGAGTGGTAGATTTATTCGAGTTATTTTGTGGGTTTATTCCACTTTAAAGCACTCCTCTGTGGGATGGCGGGAGATATATGGATTCTCTCTCTCTCTCTCTCTCTCTCTCTCTCATGTCTTCCACATGTTCAGCTGTTAAATTGTTTCACCAGACCTCTCCAACAATCTGAGAAGCCCATTCAGATTCAGTAGCATAGAAATCCAATGGATAAAGACCATACTGTATGTGCATGGTCTCTGCATTATCTTTTTTTTATTATTTTTTTTGCATGGGGGAAAAGAAACAGCCATAATGAAGTCTAATGATCCACTCTCTTATGGCAAAATATACATCCCGTGCATAAATCTCCACAAACATCCCAGAGGTTAAAGAAAGTTTCTGTTACATGTCGAATTCTCTGTGCATTCTCTCTCTCTCTCTTTGCTTGGAGATAAAAAGCGAAATTTTGAAGTCAAAACAACTACTGTTAATTGATTTAGTTGAGAGTAGAGAAATGAGAAACACAAGGAAAAGAAAGAGAGACAGACAGAGAAAGAAATAAAGAAAAGGGCAGACACATTCCCTACACATATTCTCTCCATTACCGGGGAGATGGGGGGAGCCGATCACTCAATTATTGGCTGCCGTCACAGGCTAATATTCCTGCCTGTCAGGCCTGATTTTTGCTCAGTTTTGCTCAGACTCCTTCTGATGGAGCTCATTTCCTGTTAAACAGAACCAGAAGGCGCTGTAAAAACTGCGACACCTGATCCCGTATCCAGAAGACGGGAAACGCACCGCCAGTGGGCCAGTGATGGCCAACGCACCCTCTTACACAGACACACACACACACACACACACACACACACAGACACACACACATTATCCACATCTCCCCCGGGCTTCAGACAGAAGAGAGGCAAAACTCCATGACATCTGTGAAGTTCAATCACAGCTCACAGGCTGCTCTCGAAAAGACTTCGCACAGAATCACACTCACAGAGAGCACTAATCTGTCATGGAATGCTTTCACACCACGGAGCGAGGCTTGGACTCCAGTACACCCAAGTTTGGTATGTTTGAGTAACGTGAACATAATGTGAGTTTGCATTGAGCCAAGTCATGGATCAGCTTACCGCGCCCGAGTCGAGCTGAAGAGCTGTTCTTGGGCAGGGTACGGTGCACTAAGGCACGGCTTGAATCGAATATGAAAGAGAACCGTAACTGAACATGGAACTGGACCCCTGGTTAGTGAGCAAACATCAACAAACATCTGTCTCCTCTGTAAACTGCACACAGCACAACTGTAGCTCAAGGTACATGAGAGGAATCTTCTTTCTGGATTCTTTTTCTTTTTCTTTTTTTCTTCAGAAATATCAATACTATTAAGCATACCGTGAAGATTGAGTTCCTTGTTCTCTTCTTCTCTTTCTATTTATTGGCAGCTCACAAGCCTGCTATCTGTATACTGCCACCTGCTGTACCGGAGAGCTTACATATGCAAGTTGGTCTTTTGGCTCTTCTTGACAGAACCCTTCCATTTTGTGGGCATTGGGTGGGAATTGAACCTAGACCTTCTGCATGGCAGGCGGAAAAACCTCCCACTGTAGATACAGAGCAAAATATTACTGATCTAAGAGCTGGCCAGCGGGTACGAGGAGAGGGGGGGAACAATCATACGTGGGCACAGTATGAATCAATCGTGCCTCGCATCGTTCCATAGCACACACATTATAACCGCTGTATTGCACAAACTACACTGATCCATACTGTGTATCAGGAAACAAGCTGTTCAGGGATATGTGACGTGACTAGTAGTGACTGTGCTGAGTGGGAGGAGCTTACGGCGTTCAAGATGTAGATTGTCATGAGCGGGGCAAACAAAACGGGTGGAATCTTGCTTTGGGATGTTATGTTTTGGACACAGACCCCAATGCGGGACGGGAATTGAACCCAGACCCTAGAGGTGCAAGGCGACGGTGCTAACCTCTACGCCACCGTATTTTAACGTCGTAAGGTTTATAATTTACATAGCGGAATCTTATTTTTACTACATGATTTCCATTTTTCCTATTCCTATTTAAAAACACAATATAACAGAAGAATTGAAAATAATGAAAACCTGAAATAATATACTAAAAAACATTACAACAGTGCATGTTATTAATAGCAAAAATTAAAACAATTATATGAAGGTCTCTCTCTCTCGAGAGCGTCTTTCCAGTGGAGGGGGGGGGGGGAAATATTTTTAATCCTTTTAAACAACATCAAAAGACGACTGTGTTTTTTTTAAATATAAATTAAATTAAGCATGCAAATTTATGTGAATTTAATTAGACGAAAGCCTAATTTGCATACATAAATGTAAAAATACCCAAAAAAATTAATAAATAAATACAAATAGGCATATCAGCAATCAACTCACCAAGACTGATTGTACTTTTTATTTTATTTATTTTTTTTTTTACTACTTCGCTCCCTTGTCATGTTTTATTTTAAACTTTACGGACTGCACAGAAACTTTGGTTTTATTTCTTGCACATGTTTAAATGTATTCTGGATAAGTTTCATTTATTTATTTTTTTTGGTAAAATTATTTTATTGTATCACGCACTCATCGCCTAAATCGCTTTATCCTGTGTACAGGGGGCCTGGAGCCTATCCCAGGAGACACACACACACACTAACACTCTATGGGCAATTTGTGAATGCCAATTAGATTATATGCTTGTCTTTGGTCTGTGGGAGGAAACCGGAGTACCCGGAGGAAACCCACCAAGCACGGGGAGAACATGCAAACTCCATGAACACTGACCCGAGGCGGGAATCGAACCCGGACCCTGGAGGTGCAAGGCGACAGTGCTAAACACTATGCCACTGTGCAGCCTGCTTACTGTATTTAGAACCAAAATGAATATGTTGTTAACGTCTTTCTCATTCCTCGTGGTCAGAGATGGAAGAGTGGAAGGAAACTAGAGAAAGTAGTAAAAACCCATATGGACACACGCAGACAGTAACCTGAGCACTGCTGATGGAATCCGGAATCCAGGAGGTGTGAAGTGATGAATCTACTCCACCGGCGATGAGGATTGGGATATCAGACTGGTCAGTCCGTCGTGTTCTGCCCATCACATGTCAGTCTGATCACCATTTACTCGCTGTCTTTGATCAGAGCCTGACTACTTCACCGGATTCAAAACAAGCAGTCGTTTTTCTTATTTAAATCTATCGAGCTCTCTGCCGAGCGCCTCTCCTGATGAATCCTGCTCAGCCCTCATTTCTCCTGACAGATGAGATCGAATTAGTCTGACCCGTCCTCGCGGCCCAGGTGTAATTTGCTTTTGACGTCGATAGCGAAGGAAGACACAGTGGGCGCTGAAAGCTGAAGGTGCAAGAAATGGAAGAGTGACAGAGAAGAGGGAGGGGAATCGTTCCAAGAATGAACGTATAGCAAACTTATCCCATCTTTCCAAGAGGAGAAAGTTCCACATTTATTTCTGATCGCTTTATCACATTGGACTGTGTGATAGAGATTGGTCCTGCATGCTTGGAGCAGGAGTTTAAAAAAAAACAAAAAAAACATTTTTTTTAAACAAGCTAACAATTAATCTGTCAGACAAAGAAACATGGGCAAAGATTTCAAGACAGATTCTTGGAAAATCGGAGAGGGGGACAGGACGCAGGTGTGCCTGTAGCCTCACACAATGAATACCAATAAAGCAATTTTTAAAGACAGCCGCGATTGAAAAGTGGACAGAAAACAGGACGTCATATCAAAAGACAGAAGCAGCAGGGTTTAAATAGAGATATTGAATAAGGACAAATGGGTAAGAGGACAATCACATG
The DNA here is from genome assembly GCA_030347435.1 of Clarias fuscus. NCBI lineage: Eukaryota > Metazoa > Chordata > Actinopteri > Siluriformes > Clariidae > Clarias > Clarias fuscus. Next base: position 2,836,884 of record CM059219.1, on the reverse strand, counting down.
ACAGGGCCGAGGCGGGGCTTCAAAAACAAAAACGAAGGCAGACGTATAAACAAGTGCTTAGAAATGTCCCGTGTGCTGCAATTCATTATCAGAGACGTATGTGGTTTATATACGAAACCACTGCAGGCTATAGCGGATGAGGATAGTGCGGATTCTGCTCCTGCTGTGACTGTTTATGACCAGGGAAGCCGTACTGGACCGTGGTTTTCCTCTACGTTTCTTCGGTCTTAAAGCTGGCTTCTAAGTGGCAAATAAAATAAAAGTGCTTCCCATTTTAAAACGAGCCCGGTGATCACCACGCTGCATGCCATGACATCACTCTGACTTAAAGAAAGCGAAAACTTGCTGTACAAAGAGATCCTGAAGGACTTCAAATAAAAGAAAAACCTTTATAGATTAGACGTTTATAACAACTGTTCTAAATACACGTTTAAGGCTTACGCTGATGCTTTCACTGTAACCATAACAACAACAACCTTAATACCGGTCCTAGCTAGTAAGTAGCCTAGCCTACGTAGCCTAGTCTAAGTACTGTAGCCTAGCCCATTATCAGTAATGCATAGGGAATGATGATTGAACTTAAAATGAAAAGTGAATGTCCCAAAACTACACACACACTGCTACTGTATATTTACGTCTGAGTCTTCTAGAAACTGCAAAAGACGAGACGATTTCTGTAAAACCTTATATTATTTACAGAACGTACTCTACTGTACATGACTAGCACACCTTTGTCCCTTTAATAGCACTTGAAATTGAATTCCATTAAATGACCTTTGTGCTGCATCTCTTCCTGGATCACCTATATTTCATATATATATATATATATATATATATATTCATATTTCAATATTTCTTCTTTTTTTTATCAAAGGTATTCTTAAAGGCTAATTAATATATATATATATATATATTGTGCAGAATAACAGAACATGGTTATGGCTCCCTTTATTCCACTATATAATCCCATGATACACTAATGCACTTATCCCAGAATTCTACTTGTGCTGGCCACTGCGCCACTTGCACATTACAGGAACTCTGCTGGGAGTAATCGACGCCTCCCCCTTACTGTCCTGACCTCACTCCAAGCCATTTCCACATGTTTAAAGGCGTTCCTGGGAGGATTGGATACCATCAAGGTTAGGAAGTTTTCTCTGTACGCTGGACCCATGATCACGTCTGAAATTCTGGCCTCCAAGGGAATCTTTTAATGGCCCAAACATGTGGAAAAGGCTTGGAGCGAGGTCGGGAGTGTATGGGGGATGTGGCAGTACCTCCCAGCCGATCATGGCTACAACATTATCATTTTGATTCATACACATTGCATACAGACTTACTTCTTTTATTGTGTAAAGCTGCTTTGCGACAATGTCAATTGTTAAAAGCGCTATATAAATAAAATTGACTTGACTTGACTTGACAACATACTGTACTGAGAAGATTTTCTACCTCGACGGTATCATCGCTTGGATAGGTGTATTAGTGTAACAGGAGTTCTGCACAATCAAAAGTCCCACATCTTCCTAAAACCTTCTAAGGAGGCTAAACTGTGAACCCTTTGAGATACATTCTGATTCCCCAACGTAACCTTTGTACATAACCGAACACTATGCTTGGTGCTGAAGCTTCTATCCTCTACTGTAGTCCAGCCCAGATGATCATTTTTCAAGAAGGATCTTTCTGTTTCTGACCTTAGAAACAAGAATCGCTCATTTGTAGACCCCCTATGACCAACGTCTCTGCAAGACTTCGGCTCGTTTGCTGGGAGAAACCCGAGCTTCCTGATCACCAAGTGGTCTGCTAAGAGCTAACTGCATTTGAGCTCAGGGAGGTGGGCCTTTCACCTCCAGGCCACATGAAGTGAAAGTGGGAGCACCGCATTAACCTAGGCGTTAACCTAATTTCACACATTACAGCTTGGACCTGGCATTGGCACAATGCCTCATTTGAGCGCCGGTGCCATCTGGTCCAGGCCCTGAAAAGGAAGTGGCTCTTCACGCTGATCCGATTAGGGTGTTTTTGATTTATCCGAGATGTACCGTCGCATGTTAATTGGCTCAGTATGCCGAGCGGATCTGGATCCCCTTCTCACTCCTTGCTTGCAGCTCTGATTGTTGAGACAGTGATGGGAGGAATTAAAGCGCTAAACTGCCTAGGAAACTCTTAAACCATATATTTTTTAAATTCCCTTAGAACCCTGTGCTTCCATAAGGAAAGACATTGCAGGGGATCCACTGGAACGTACGTATCTTATAGAAAGGTTTAAACAATACCGTCCCTGCAGGCAAGACATATTGGAAACAGGAGAGGTTATGTAGAGCCGCTCGGGAAACACGAGCAGGGATGTGAGGAAAAACGTGTTTTTAGACAACAAGCCAAAACCCTGCCTACTGACCCCGCTGTGGATCCTGTCACTCTACCCTTCATGTGGAATCGCATTTCCTTTCTTCTGTACAAATCTCTTAAACCGGATGATACGAGGTGCCAGGTGCACATGTAAAATGTACCACTAATACTATCATGTCTACTACTCCTATTATAACGTCTACCACAACTACTACTGATGATGATGATGATGATGATGATGATGATGAAAAAGAAGAAGCGGCTTTATTTTTTATTATTAAAAACAGCTTTAATGGAAGAAAGCTCGGCTCCTACACCACCCCCCCCCCCCCCCCACTCCCCCCCGGGTGAGCAGTGAAAGAGGCCCAGCATCCACCCCCTGGTGTCATTCCAGTTTTGTCAGGGCATCTTGTTTCATACGGAGAGACATCTTGCATTATAATCAAACCAATATGATGCAACTGTGTCACATTCCTCACAGGAATCTACCGGCTGTGGTTTTTTATTTATTTATTTATTTATCTATTTTGTAATGAGAGGAGGAAAAAAATATTTCAGCGAGAGGTGTAGAGAAATTATCAATTCCGTGTCGTGAAGCCTGTACCGATTTTAAAAATAGATGCCGTATATAAAAATGACAAGGTTAAGGGAACACTGTGCCTAGAGAAGCATTATTTTGCATTTTGACAGCACAGTGAAGATAAAAATACGGCGTGCTGCACAAGGCCTTCGTCGATAGCTGCAAGCTGCTCGGTTTCCAGTGCTGCTCGTGGACAGAAATAAAAAAAACGTGTCCATGTCGGTTAGATAAGCATAAACTGTAAAGCTAGTGTCGGTGAGAACAGGACAGAAGAACCTGTCTGACTGCAGGAATGTCAGGCCTGAGGTTTAGGAAGCAGTTTCTGTCCTCCTTTATAATCAATAACAACCTTATTAAACAGTCAACAGCGCATCGGGTTAAATCGAACATTTGACGATTTCCTGATCTTTCCTGGAATCCTGAACTTGTCTGTATTTAATCTAAACTCTTTCATGTATGAATTGTTGGGTTATTTATTTCTTTTATAGAGCATTTTTAAACAATGGGCATTGTCACAAAGCAGTTTTATTGAATTTTTTTGGTCACATGATACTGTAATATTTTTTTTATTACATGTATGCCTGTAATAACACTGATACAACAGATAATAATAATAATAATAATAATAATAATAATAATAATAATAATAATCGGTATTAATTATTCATAACTAATTATTATTAATAATTCATACTTAGTTTTAATAAAATTACCTTATATTACAGGTCTAAAATGACCATGCATAATTTAGGACTGTTCCATGATGAAGAGGATAAAAAAATCCCCCCCCCCCCCCCCCCCCCACACAATTTTTTGACAACTGCATGTGCTCATATAATTTAGATCAAATTAGATGAATTTTAATGTATGTTCTGCAAAAATCATATCTATTACAAATATCGCACACTATCTCAAAATGTAGACTGTAATAAATAAGTTTTACTTTAAATATAATAAATAAATACATTTGACTTGAAATAGTAAAAAAAAATTGGATAAAACTCCAAAGGTTGAGATAAATAAAAAATTTCATTATATAAAAGATAGAAGAATTTTCAGATTTTTTTATTAAATAAATAAGTCATTCTAAGATAAGTGAAAATTTGGCCATATTGTTCCTGCCAAAAATGAATTAAGACGTTATGTATTTTTTCACAGAAGAATGAAAAGAGTAGAATATGAATCGTCTCACTTATCAGCATCGTCCTACCTCAGTCCTGGTCTCATCAGCTGATCTAAGACTGACTCGCAGTATTTTAAACACAAGCCTCATCATCCACTGATCTCTGTTCACACTAACATCATCAAAGAAAAGATCGCTAATTGAATCTGTCTCTTTTGTTGCCACATTCCTAAGCGCTCTTGTCTATGTTGATGATGATCTGATGGTGCTGAAGGATCGCAGCAGACATTTTGTCAGCTGATCTGATTAGAAACTCAATTGGTTAGGCATATGTCCAACTACGCTATAGCAGGTAGCTATCTAACAGTGTTTTGGTCATTTTAATACTCTGTACATGATTTTTGCAAAAAAAGATGCCAAGACATTTAGTTGGAAAGTATAAGGTTTAGACAGTAACCTTATTGAAAAAAACACTCTTATGTGGGCAAAAATGGGAGTGTATGGGCACTAAACAGCGGTGTGTCCATAAGAAAACCACTTATTAGGGAGACTTACAGTATTAGGGAGCATAGACTTTGAGCTTGGACTTTGGAGCGATGGAAAAGGGTCGTGACCTGAGGAGTCCAGACTGACCCTATACCAGAGTGATGGGCGTGTCAGGGTGAGAAGAGGAGCGCATGAAGCGATGCTCCCATCATGCGTAGTGTCCACTGTACGAGCCTCCGGAGACAGTGTTATGATCTGGGGTCGCTTCAGTCGCTCAGGTCGAGACTCAGCAACGTTATGTGGCAATGGAATGAAGTCACATGACCACCTGGATGTACTGAATGACCAGGTTATCACATCTATGGAGGTTGTCTTTCCTGATGGCGCAGACATATTCCAGGACTGAGAGTGTGAAAGAGTGGATCTGGGAGCATGAGGAATCATTTTCACACATGAACTGAAAACCACATTGTGCACAACAATCAAAGCTAAAGATGGTCAAATAAAATATTAGAGAGTGCCTTTGTTATTTGGGCCAGACTGCTTAATTTCAAGCAATGTGTTGAGCAATCGTTTTTGAACTTCTACAGATGTCAAAGTGAGTCATATAATTTTACGCTGCGTCTTATTGGTTCGAATCTACCACGATTAGCTTCAATTAGCTGAACAACAGGCACTAATTCTAACCAGCGGATGGACATTATGTGCCTAATGTGATTTAATTAATCTTGTCTATCTATTGAACCTTCTCATATGACTCTCTTTTTTTATAAGACAAAAGAACGAACTATAAGAATGTGGGCTAAATTTAATAGCCTTGAGTTTTTACAGTTTACAGCTTGCTTATGGTTTTTAAAAGCATTTTCAAATAGCTAAATATTCTATTTATGCATTGATCCCTCTAACCTTCTGGGTTGTTAGAAAACAGACGCATAGAATAAAATGTTTGTTTGTTGTTGTTTTTTTTTTACATTTAAGTTGAAACATGTAATGAGGCATCTAGATGGCAATCACAGCAATCAAAGAGCGACGTAATGAAAGCATCAGCCAGGGTTTTAGGATCTTTCAGATGATGTAAGATTCAAAGCCAGGTGAAATTGCAGAGAGCGATTTTGGCAATTGACCTACTGTAACATGGGGTTCAAATGGAAGTTGAAAAAACAAACAAACATGTAACAGGATTGTGCACGTTTCGCTTTAAGTGGATGGTTTAACAGTGATGCCGCTTATATAAACGGAATTTTCCGTAAATTATCATGCAATTTACACCTCAATAAAGAAAACATATACATTGATACACGCTGTTATACACGTTTTTCATTCAGATTTCATTCAATCACAATGAATCCTCATGCTCCAAGAACTCATGCTCGTATTCACAAAGCTTCTTAAGCCTAAACGTTGCTTCTAGTGATGACATTTCTCAGAATTATGACATTTTCTTAGAATTTCCCCTAAAACTTAGGACTAAATCTTAGTAAAGATAAAAGTGAAGAGTAGGGAGGACTTTTAAGAGGCAACACTGAACATAAAGCTACTCTTTCCAATTAGGTTTTCTTGGTCTGTTACGTCCTTCCATCTCTCTTGGATTGTTGGCTGCATACCATCCAAAGGTAAGGCAACTTAAATACACTGTCCTGCCATCGTGTAAATTGGTAAAATTGGTAAAAAGTTGCCATTTTGCTCCCAACAATCTGAAATGATTGAATGAAATCAGTACAGTAAACAAACGTAAGAATTCAAATATAGCAACTTCTGTGTGGAAATCAGTCGCTTCCAAAGTAGACACATTTTCAACATTAATTAACTTATAACAGATATAATTAGCCTGTAATATTAATTAGCCTATAACAGAAACTTTGCATGAAGGAGCCTGTAGTCATGATGAATATGCAGTTTCTTTATATACGTACAAACATTATGATGTCACATTACGTCTATTGTATTATCATATATTCTATTTTCACAAATAGTCCATTTTAAGACCTTTACAGATTTATTTATCCACGGAGTCAACCACACCTCCTCCATAAGCTAAAGGTTTAAGGTACGTTCCCGAATCACTTTTAGTCTAAGACTCCCAGCTAGGACTTTTTAGGCTAAGATAGGAGCTCTCTGAGAGAATTCTAGGAAGTTTACGGACCCTGGAATCCGTACGTGCGGATCCGTACGAGGGAAGAAAAACTCCATAGGTGTGATAATCCGGTCGTCCGGTACATTCAGGGTCATCGGCTCACTTTGCATGACTGATGCATCCCTGCATGCGCTTCCCTTCTTGCCCTGACACGGCCATTGCTCTGGATCAGGCTCAGTCTGGACTCATCGGACCATATGATCCTTTTCCATCGCTCCAAAGTCCAATCTTTATGTTCTAGAAAAATTCAAGCCTGGATGAGTCTCACTAGCAAGTGGTTTTCTTACAGACACTCTGCTGTTTAGTCCCAATCCTGTGAGTTCTCCTCACATATTGTATGTGTGGATATGAAAATGCTCTTACTTTCACTATTAAACATAGCTCTTTTTACTGTTGATTTTGTTTTACCGTGCAACTTTACCGAGCGTTTAAGTAATCTCCAATCCATTCTTCCACATGGATAAAATCTGCTTAGTTGTTTTCTTTGCTTCAGCCCAATATTTTGACCCTTCGGAAATGCCAATTTTTTTTTTTTTTTTTTTTCTTGCCCAGGCAGTGTATTTATCACATTCATTTTTTTTTTTTTTTTTTTTTTGTGTGTGTGTATGAATGGAAATCAGAAAAATAAAGTCAGGCGCCGTGCTGCATTTATGCTCATACTTTTTAATGTATCACAATGAGCAAGAAACATACTTGATGAAATATTTTCAAAGGAGTATATTCAATTACCATCTACAATCAACTTAACTAGGACAACAAGGTTTTTTGTGACAAAAGTTTTTCTTTAAAAGTCTGAAGTTCCATGTGGTTTATGTATGTTAGTCTCCATGTAATTTGGTACAGTTTGGAAATCTTCATCATATAATTACAGTAACAAAAAAGCTAACAAGACTACAGTATAGAAAAGACATCAAGAACAACATTTTTGGTTTAACTTGCTCTTTTTTTGTACATTGCAAGGCTGTTTTTTTCTACCCTCGGGTGGGCTACCTGGAGCCACTGAGCCGTTCTTGTGAGGCTCAAAGGAGGAATAATTAAGAAAATAAAAAAATAAAATCAATCGATCGAACAAACAAACAAAAATAGCGTTTAAAAAAAAAAAATGTGGCACCAGGAGTCACGAAAGGAACGGAGAGCTCCGCGTAGCAGTTTGTCTTTGAAACTGGAGCTCGTGTTTTTTTTTTTTTGTTTGGTTGCTTGTTAATTTTGGTTTCATTTGCTTTTTCGTGTTTAACTGCTTCCTCAGGAATGACAGCCAAGAAAACCCCTCACATTCCTCGAACAACGAGTCCTTTATTTTTCAATGGTTTGATGAGATCTGTTTTCGGCTGACCCCGGGTCAGTGCTGTCCATCGGCCAGACGAAGAAATGAAACAGGTAGCAACACCATGGGCTGGGCGAAAATAGAGACGCGTGGTACTGTCCTTCCCGTGGATTTCATCCACCATTCCCGAAAGAAGAGGCTGATCCAGCTCCAGCCGTCTCCAGAAGTCACCAGGTTTATTCCTCTCTGTTTTCACGTACTGTGTCCCCACTGGTTGCTGAGTCTGTTTCCGTAGGCATATTGTCAGTAATTAAATAATGACTTGATATCATCAAGAGGTGCCTCTGATTATTTTCCTGCCTTTGGCTCCCATCCCCAGTTTCGACAGCCTTCCTAGACGTTTCAACGACATTTTCCAAAGCTTCCCAGAGTTCGCTTCTCTTTGTTTTCCTTCTTTGTCAGTTAAAAAAAAAAAGTTGATGTCTTCTTTAAATATATCTATATCTGTATACATGTTTCTTCACAGTGGGCAAAAAGGATGACCTCTACAGCAAAACCTGCCTTCTGTCTCTCTTTGCAAAAAAAAAAAAAAAAAAAAAAAAATCAAGTATCCCAAATGAAAGTTGATGTATCTCAGTCATGCGTTGCGTTGTGCCACAATAAATATACACTCGTCAGCGGGCACCAACGTTTCATCTGCGTTATGCTTTGGCCACATACATATATTTAATGAAATGAATTAAAAACTGCTCAGTGCTTCAGTATCAATTTCTCATCATGAAATTATTAGAAAAAAAAAAAAAAAAAAAACTCTTGTACTGAAGAAACGGTGTTGCAGTTTAGGATGTTTTTGTGTGAAATGAACGTGGAGGCAAAAAACAAAACAAAACAAAATAAACTGATGTTGGCTCCTCAAAAAAAAAAAAAAAAAAGAAAGAAAGAAAGAAGGAAAACAAACCAAAACACACACAAATCCATGCTGGCAGAGTTGATTGTGAGGATCTGAACTTCGTCCCTCACAAAATAAAACAGCCCATTAAATAAAGAAATCGCTTTGGAAGCAAGAGATCAAACATTGCCGAAAAAGACAAATAGAGGAACATTGGTACACCGTTAAAGTGGCCAGGTCTTAGAATAAGAAAACAAAAAAGTGATTGAAATTTTAAAGCTGGTGTTAAAATGTTAATTTATGCATACAACAACAACAACAACAACACACAAAAAAAAAACAACAACACAAATTCATATACAGAAAATAAAATACATATAGTTATATGAAAACAATAAATGTCAGACATAATTTGAAATGAAAGTCGAGGCAAAAAAAACAAACAAAAAAGCTTTAAAAAATAAACTATACATTAGAATTCTTACAAATAATAATTATGCAAACAAAAAATATTTTAGGTAACAGGATTGAACAGAAGTGGCAAGCTTTGCATACAAAAATGAAAATAACAAAATCGACCAAATTTCGGTATCATGCAAAAAAATTCTTTTTTTTTTTTTTTTTTTTTTAACACCAAACCACATTGCTTTGCAAGACGTAACACTCGTTAACACATTTCCTAGATCGTAGCAATGTACCATGTAGGCCAATACACTTGCTGTACACTTGTGGCCAGTTCAAATTCATTCATTTTTGTGATACAATGAAAATCTAAAAAAAAAAAAAAAAAAAAGAAAGAAAAATAGGGATTTAAAACTGAACCATTTTCGTTGACCTCTTTGGACAAAATGGTAAAAATCACCATCTACGATATTAATAAATAAAAAACACTGCTGCTTTTTTCCCTTAGCCTTTAAACGCTTTGGAATGAAGATGTCCCTTGGAAAAGCTGTTCTAACTCACACCGAAAACAAAAGTTGGCTTTACACCCTGCAGAAACCTGGGGCAGGTCGTTACTTGATATTCCACGTTAGGGGAGGCCACCATTCCACACTTTATTTCTTTCCCAGACACTTTAAAGACGGAGAGGCATGATGACACTAGACCAGCGAGACATGTTAGGACCGGATGCGTTACAATATGTACATTTTTGGTTAGCCACTGTTACATGATGATCTATTTGGCTGCAGGGACGAGAACTCCCTTTACACGACTCCAAAAAAACGGCGATGTTCGTTAACCCGTAATGGCGGAATTACAGTCGTTTTTTTAAATGTGGAGGGGGGAAAAATAGACTTGTACTCAAATTCAGTATAAAGATGCTGTCATTTCTTAAGAAATCGGACGCGCTATTTGGAATGCTCTGTTCTTTACAAACATAACAGATCATTGGCTTTTAGATGTTGGTCTGTAAAAGAAAGAAAGAAAGTAATAAAGAAAGAAAGAAAGAAAGAAAGAAAACAGTAAAGCCAAAATGTCCTTTGGAACATATATTCACAGTCTTCAAAGTTCCGTTTTTGCAACAAGAAGGAAAAAAATGTCGCAGAGGCAGGGAAATGGTTTACTTGGTTGTTTTTGTTTTTAGTTTTTTTTTTAGTTTTTTTTATTTTAAAGCTTAGCCAAGAAGTAAAATGAGCATGCATCATCTAGGTATTCTTCTTTTTCAAAAATCTACATTAGCAGCAAAACGTATGTCCTCAGAGACCAGACCTTATACATTTTCTCTAAAAAAACAAAACAAAAACAAAAGAATATAATAGAACCAAAAAAATAGGATCTCGTGTGACAAGAAGAGTTAAACAAAGAGATTCTCCACTTCTATCTTACAAACTGCAATGGCTCTGCTGTAATGGTGCTACTCCACGATGCAAGGACGAACGTCCTTTTTTGGTTTTTGGTATTCTTGGTATTTTTTCTACGTAAAAAAGTCACCCGTCCGCATGCAACGAAGCGGCGACGGCGACTCTGATGCGTACTCCTTTTATTTTAAAACTTTGTTTTCTTTTCTTAAAAACTGCAACAAATTCTCAAGTATAAAGAAGCCTCTTTTCTCATCTTTATGCACCAATGGTGAAAGTGTTTAGTCTTTGGATTTTCTTTTCGTTTTAAAGCGTGAGAATTATTATTATTCTTTTCTTGTATGACGACGACAACGACACCAAATAAAAGAGAGAAATAATAAAAAAGGAAAAGGGAAAAAAAGAAGCCCATAACAGACTGCAGCCACACTGCATAAAATACACATCTGCTTCGTAGTGCCAAAGGAGAAAGATCTCCGAACCTACAAAATGCAGTGAAAGCAAAAAAAAGGAAGGAGAGTAACATGCACACACCCACGCACACACACACACACACACATACATTTAAAAAAAAAAAAGGAAAAAGGACAGATAAAGTAAGTCGAGACGTTTGTAAGTGCACAATAGGTAAAACACAAATATAAGTGAATAATAATTTTTTTCAAACAGATCTCTTTTCCTTTTTTTTTTTTTTTGGTCAGGTGCTGCACCAACCGTCAAAGGAAAGAAACCCCTCATAAAAACAAAGGGATTCTGCCGAGTCTGTCGGTGGCAGTTTGGGTGAACGAAATCCAAGATGCAGATTTGACTATACTGAAATAAAGTACAGATCAGTTCCTGCTCCTCAATCTAGTCTATCGGAATGACCAAGACAACATCAAATGAAGCGCTTTAAGGTTGGACAATACAAAAGCTAAATGTACACAAAGATTATTCAGTCTACCATACTGTTTAAATTTATTTCCAATGCAACAATCTACTTAACACGAAAAATGTTTATATCAATCATAAATACAGGTTTTTCCTTTTTCTTTAAAAAAAAAAAAAAAAAAAATCCCTCACTGCGTTTCTTGTTTGGGTATGGTGGCAGAGTTTTGAACCCCATTGGAACAGACTTTTAGCAGTTTAGCTACCCATTTGGATTCCCAGAAAGCTCTGTCTTAACTTGTATCACTTCTGAAAAAAGAATTTCTATTAAAAATAATACAAAAACAAAAATGTTTTTTCATTTGTCAGGAACGAAATGAGTAAAATAATGTAACATAAAAAATAATAATAATAAAAATAAAAAAAAAACGGTTGTGAGCTGTTGACCTGAGAATAAAATAGACATTACATCATTCTTTTTTCATTAGCAAGCCATTGGTATTTGAATGCTTAGATAGCAAGAAAACGGTAAGACTATTCTCCCATACGGTACATACTGGCTTTGTGTGACTGTGCTATTAGGCGGACATACCTACGCAAACAAAAGTGTGCATCCTTGACTCGTTCTTTGATACGGACAAAATCTGGGGCCCGTCTGATTTTTGTGGTTTTGAGGCAGTCCTTCGCAATGCATCATTCCCTTCGCAGTGTTCTTCTTTATTAATTTCATATATGTGTATACATATAGCTATATACTTAAGTTGAAACAAATTAAAACCAGCATGTTCATATGGGAAAACAATCCACTAACATTTAAATTTTTGGTTACAAGCTTTGGAATTGCAGTTAGTCTTTACACATCTTTTTTTTTCTTCTGAAATTGGTTCGTATACTTTTAAACATATTTTAAACATCGCCGCTTTTTTTAAGCTTTTGTGTTTTATTTATTTTTTTGTTTTTTGTTTTTTAAAATATTGTCCATCGTTGAAAGCTCTTTTACAGTCTGATGGAGTCTGTTCCTACACTAGCCATATTACTACTACAACTATCACTGTCTTTGAGACAGCTGGGTTGCTGTGGCTCCTCTGCCAACCTGCCCAGCCTGTCTGCTGATTTCTGACTGCTGTCAGAGTCAGATTCGTCGGTAAAGACGTCTGTTGGTATCGAGGTCTGAACCCCTGAGGTGCTCAATGAACTTGAGGTAACCGTTGAAGGTGAGGATACTGAAGGAAAGGAGGATGATGTCGAAGGGGTGGCATTGGGCTTTCCAGCTAAAGCTTTAGAGAAAGGGGCCTGGGGCCAGGGTTTGCTGGCAGCTGTGGTGTTAAGTGTGGCAGCTGTGGCAGAGGAGCATGAGGATGCGGACACAGATGAGGATGGCGTGGTGTTTGACGACGTTGGCGGGGGAGATGTCGTGGTGTTGTTTGGGTGGGTGACAGACTGCGAGGTAGATGCGGTGTTAGGATCGGGGAAGCAGGCTGAAGAGTGAGGTAATAAACTAGTAGCGTGCTCTTTGGCATTTCCGGCTGATCGCGCGATTGTTCTGTGTTTGTGCAAGGATGAATCCAGGTGTTGACTAAGTGCTTTGTCCCCATCCAGAGTGACGTTACAAGCCAGGCAGTCATAGAGGCTACCCTCAGCTGTACTGCCACTGCTGGGGACTCGTAGCAACATCTCTTGCAGGTTTGCCACAGACTGACCAAAAAAGCAGATCGACTTCAGGTGGCTGATAGCTGCTTCCTCCTTGCTGAAAACAGTTTGACACTTGCGGCACGCCAGCCGATACTGAACTTTGGGGACAATGTATTGGTCAAGAAGGGGGTCAGCACCTTTCCCATCCATTTCATGCTGCTCAGGGGGTAAGTTATTATGTGAAGAGGTATCAACTGGGAGAGTGCCTTTCTTCTCCTCTGTCTTTACTGAATCTTTGGCAGAATCTTTGCGGTCCACCGAAGGCTGAGAAGAAGCAGGGGTTTGGCTTGCTTTCGGTTGCTGGATTTGCTGAAGCTGTCTCTGCTGCTGCTGAAGTGCTTCCTGTAGGCTCTGCTGATATTGCTGGTAATGCTGGATCAGTGATCCTGGCGATAACCCCATCAGAGCTTGTGATAAAGCTGGGTTGTAGGGGAAAAGACTTTCCATACCATACATAGGCTGTAGGTATCCACCTTGAAGAGCCCCTGGAATCTGAGGGGCATAATATGGAGAGAAACCTGGCATAAAATAGGGCAGGAACTGGCTGGTAAGCAGTGCTGTTGGATCTGATGCTAAAGCAGCCTGAAGAGCTTGAAGCTGAGCAGGATCGACCACGTACTCCATGCCAGGTGTTGGCATCGAGGTGGCTGGAACAGCTGTGTCTGGTTTTTCTTTCTTGGCACTGGCAGCAGAAGTGGAGGGAGCAGGAGTCCCCGCAGTTGAGGATGGTGTGGAGGGCTTCTCGACTTTTTCCTTGGGCTTTTCTTTCTCCCTGACTTTCTCAGTTTCACGCTCTTTGAGAGGATCAACCCGGTGGCCTAGTTGAGTGGTCAGTGAGTTTGATGTGGGTGTGGTAGTAGTTGACTGGGCTACAGAAGTGCTGGCCTGAGCTGGGCTTGGTGAGGCCAAGGAGGAAGAAGAGGGGATCTTGTTGGGTAAACCAGATGTAGGGAGACTGGGTGAAGGTACACTGGCACCGGACATGTTTAGAATGTTTGGAGGTTTCGGAGGGGTTAAAGCTAAAAGAAAACAACACAGTAAATACAGTAAAGTGAATTAATGTGATCCAAACAATTTTATAGCATACATAAAATAATACATTGCAAAACTATAATTGTTGTAATAAGTCAATATATGCATATGAAATATCTGATCATTTTGAAGACTACTTAAAACATACCTGAGTTAGTTGAGTTAAAACCTGGAAGGGAAGGGCTTCCAACCCCTGGCAGGAGAACAGGAGGTATTCCTTGCAGATTTGTATAGGCTGTCTGCAGATTGAGGGCCTGCAACGCTGGACTGTCAAACATCCCTTGTTGCTGCATGGCTTGTTGTTGTGCCAGACCAAGTACCTCATTGGCTTTCTTGATACGATCCATCTCTTGCTGGGCCATTAGCTGACGAACAGTCGCTGGGTCGAAGTACTCTTTCTCTTTGTCAAGCTGGCTTCCAATAGTCTCCTTCACCTTGGCAATGTGTTGCTGGGAAAAGATGTGGTCCCGCACAGACAGACGTGCACTGTATTTTACACCACATAATGTGCACTCTGTCTTAGGTCCCTCATAAGAAGTCTGGTTGATCCCAAAGTGCTTAGCCATACTGAGTTTCGCTTTCTTTTCTTTAGCACGAGCATTCTGGAACCAGACCTGTACAACTCTTTTGGGGAGTCCTATATCATTGCCAAGTACCTCACACTCCAACATTGTAGGAGTCCTATAATCACTAAAGCAGGACTTAAGGACTTTCAGCTGGAGGTTGGTCATCTGAGTTCTGAAGCGCTTTTGCCCTGGCCTATCTCCACTATCAATACTTCTACTTCCAGATGCCCCAGGGCTTGGTGAGCAGGGGTCAGCTAGACTCGATGTTTCACTGTAATCCACTATGTTTTCATTTTCAAAGTCTTTTGCATAATAACTTGTTGCAGGGCTCACTAGTCCTGAAGACATCTGGTCATCATTCTCAAGAGATGGAACTGATCCTCCAGTCTTGGACAAGAAATCTCCACTGTTGTGGCTGTGCTTCATGTCAGTATTGTCATTGTCTGCATTTGCCTCATCACCAGTAGTGGTGTCAGTAATCGCAGTGTTCACAGAAGAACAATCATCATTATCAAGCTTGTTCTGATCAAAACTAATGTTTACTGATGATATGGTTGGGCTTTCAAACTCCTCCATTCCCTCGACCTTAATCGATGTTGGACTTAAAAGTGCCCTGGGAGATAAGTCTAAGGTTTTACTCACAGGTGATAGAGATGAGCAGTGGCCATCATTATTAGAAGAACCAAGATGAGAGAAGTTAACGATATCCTGAGGATCCATCTTCAAGTGCATGCCATCTTGTTCAGATAGCAAACCAGTAAGTGTTATGTTATAACCAGCACGCTTTGCCTCATGCCAGTGTCGTGAACGGATGTGGGCTTCCAAGGCTGTTTTAGCTTTAAAGAGAGCACGGCAAAAGGGGCAACGGCGGTGGGCTTGTGCTGGCCCAACAGCCCGGAACTGTCCCTTTCTTTCCCTGGCCCTAGTGTTTTGGAACCATACTTGTACTACACGTTTCTTGAGGCCCACCTCATGAGCGATATGGTCAAGCATCTTCCGAGTGGGGTTGGAATCTAGTAAATATTTCTGGTACAGGATCTCAAGTTGCTCTGGTGTAATAGTGGTTCGAAGACGTTTATCTCTTTGTGGTTCTTCCCCACTGTTGGTACTATCATTTTCCCCTGGACTAGTGCCTGCCTTTTCCTCTAGCTTTCTCTTTAGGGAGTTCATGGTGGATGTAGGTGTTGAGGGAGAAGTGGCAGAGCTGCTTGGAATTTGTGGTAAGGCTCCAGCTAGGAGCTGGCTAGCCAGCAAAGGATTGGTGGGGTCAAATAACATAAAAGGCATGTCCATTGGACGGTCCAAGAACTGGGGATGAATAAATTGGTTTTGAACACTTAAGAAGTGAAGCTGCTGGTGTTCCTGCCAGTGCTCAAATGAGGGGAAAGCAAGTTTACACTGCTCACACTGGTAGGGAATCATTTGCTGGGCCAGTTGCTGCTGTGAGGCTAAATGGGGATTAAGAGCCATGAGAGAACTTTGGGAGGGGGTTTGGCTTTGGGAGGCAGAGCCTGAAGCGGCACTATGTTGTTGCTGTTGAGAGAGGGATGGTGAAGAAAGTTTTGTATTCTTTGGGGTGAGTTGCACCTTTTCCTCTCGTGGTGCTTTTTGTTGTGTAATCTCAGCAGGTTGACTGCTTTCCTGTTTAAAAGATAGCTGCTCTCTTGGACCTAGAGTGGGTTCTGCAGCATTTTTGGATTTCTCATCAAAAGTATTTGGTGTGTTTGTGGATGAAGATTCTACCTTCTCGGATGAGGTCATATGAGAGAATGATGTGGATGATGGTGGAAGAGGGCAGAGACTTGAGGATGATGACATTGGTGTGTGACCTGATGACCCAGAAGATGAAAAGTATTCATGTGAGAGATCAAGAGAGTCTTCATTTTGACTGTCATATTGCCCTTCCTCATCCTCATCTTTGTAGCAAAGCTTCTTTTGATGTTTAATAAGATCAAATATCCGCTGGAATACCAGACTGCACTTCTTGCACTGGTAGTTCAAATTAGTAGTGCGTATGTATCGGTCATTGGACAGCTCACGCCGCTCACCATCTTTTGCTCCTTCTCCCTGGTTCTCATAATTTTTTCGAGCTTTTTGTCGGGCATTCTGGAACCAAACGACAATGACCCTAGTTGGTAGACTTAAAAGATTGGAGAGCTGCTCAAATTCATCATCTTTAGGGTATGCATTAGCATCAAAGAAATCCTGCAGTACTCGAAGCTGGTAGTCTGTGAACCGTGTCCTTGAGGACCTCTTACTGCCATAGGACTCTAGTTTTTGGGGTTCAGGTGAAGGTGGTTTAGAGTCAATTTTGACATCCTCCAAAGTAGTGATAGGGGGATTGTTGAAATTATAGGGTGAGTCTTTGTTGCGCTGTCGCTCTTTGAAGAGAGTATTCCGAAACCAGTGCTTAATGACCTTCTGCGGAAGTCCTGACTTATCTGCCATTTCTTTTATTTGTTCTTCATTTGGTGAATTGTTTATGTCAAAGTACTGCCTTAGAACCCTTAGCTGGTCATCGGTAATACGGGTGCGGGGTCTCTTATTCTGCTGCTGCTGCAGCATGGCAGGTGTAAGCTGCTGCTGGTACAGTTGTGCAAGATCACTGGCAAGACCAGGCTCAACAGCTTGTAACTGTGCAGGAATTTGAGAGGGTAATGACTGGAGGGACATTGGCTGCATCATGAGAGGAGAGAAGAGAGGAAGATCCATTGGCATTGGAATCTGAGGTAATGGACCTGGGGGCTGCGGGGTTGAAGCAGTTGGTGGTGTGATTGCAGGGGCAGAAACAGGAATATTTGGTGTTGGTACCCTCTGTGGAGGAGGTGGTGGCGGCGGGGGAGGAGGAGGGGGTGGTGGGGGAGGAGCAGCCTCAGGTGTCTGTGGTCGTAGTGGATACAGTTTGTCATATTGTTCTCTGTACTCCTTAGCAAACCTCTCTAGCGATCTAAATGGAAAGAAGGCCTGGTGGATATGCTCTTGGTGACTTTTTAGTATTAATATGTTGGAAAAGAGTTTTCCGCAGGCCTCACATTCCAATTTCTCTAGACCCTCGACAGGGTCCACGACTCTAGTGATACCACCTGGTGCAGTTGATCCAGAGACAGATCCTGTGGGCCTTCTCTGCGCTTTCTGTTTGTTCTCATTGTATTGAATCACCAATTCAAATCCAAAATTCTCCAAGAGCACTTTGGTGGCATTACCACGAGCATCTGATGCAATTCTTGGTGGAAGGCATCCATTGTCTTGATTCAAATTACCTGTGGTCTGTGTTATCTCTTTCTTTTCTTTGGACTTGTCTGGGACATCCTTTGGAGCATGATCATCTGTTTTATCATTTATTTCTTTATCCTTTGGCAGATCTCTGTCCTTCTCACTATGAGGACCAAGCGACTTTGGTTTTTTTTCTACAGGGTGAGAGAGAGATGCACTCTGTTGAAGTAAAGCCATTTGGCTTGATGCCTGGGAGTGGGAATGGGCTTGGTGCTGTTGCTGAAGGTGATGATGCATCAGTTGCTGTTGTAGACAGCTCTGTTGGGCTTGCTGGGCCTGGTTCTTTTGCTCCTCCAACAAAGAGGCAGCAGAGCCACTTAGATTAAGTGAAGAACTGTTCAAGCTCATTTCTGGATTTAGCTGGAATTCTGCCCCAGGGATATAAAAAGGAAATAAAAGCTGTTGCTGCTGAAGGGGCAAAAGTGCATCTGCTGTCATTGGGAAGTGCTGGAGTAGTGGGTTAAATAGCTGGGACTGAATGAGGGCAGCTTGCTGTTGGAGCTCTTGCTGAAGTTGGGCCTGGGCTTGTGCTTGAGCCTGTGCCAACTGCTGCTGTTGGAGCTGCTGGTGACCTCTTGAGGACAGCATGTCTGCAAATTTCTTTTTTTTCACATCATGGTTCTCAGAAGGAGGAGGATGAGAAGTTGAGTTAGACACGGCCTCAAGATTTTGAGACTGACTTAACTGGTTTCCACCCAGGATGCTCTGTGCTGTTTGAACCCCAGCTGGAGAGCAGCTATTGTTGCTAGAACTGGTTGTTGAGTTAGTTGATGGAATAGGGCTGGGAGTAGAAGTGCTATTTGAAGTGCCTCCACTTAAACCTCCACTGCTGACAGAAGTGGAACCTCCACCTGCTGCTTCAAGTTTGGCTGCCCTGGCTTTGGTCTGGTGCAGGACAGAGCGCATATGAATCTCCAGTGTAGAGCTCTGGCTGTATGCGACGTTGCAAGTGCTGCATTTGAAGGGCTTATTATCAGGACTGCTGGTTGGTTCGGGTTGACCTGTAGTGGATTCCTGCAGAGCCCGTTTGACCTTATGTAAGTGTGACACAGAATTATAATGTACGAGGAGAATATTCTTTTGGGTAAAAGACTCTTTGCAGACCGTACACTTAAAAGGACGAGAAGGGTCTAAGAATTTCTCCATGGTAAAATTGGGACCTTTCCTAAAAGGCAGTGCTCGCTTGGGCTCAGATCCAGAATCCTCTTGTAATGATCCAGTGTCACTGCCAGTTGGACTCTGTTTCTCCTCGGGATCACTGTCCTCTCCTTCTTTCTCGTCTTCAATGAGACCACCCTGGTCCTCTCCAAGTGAAGGGTCACCAATAACCATGAGGTCTCCATTCATTAGTAATCCTCCATAGAGCTGCTGAATATCAGCTTCACTCAGTTCAAGGTGACTGGACTCCAAGTGTTTTTTCAAGGCCTGTAGTGTCCTGAAACTCCGCTGGCAGAGACAACACATCGTGGCTGCTCTGATGACATGGTATTGCGAATGTAACTGCAATTTCTCAATTGTCTTGAATGCCAAACTGCACTGGTTGCAACGGTACTTGTAAACATGGCGGTCAGAGACAGGGAGTTGTGGTCGTTTGTTATGGACCTCGTTGAAGTGTATCTGGAGAGCACTAGAGGATTTGAATACTTGATTGCAGCCCTTTTTCCAGCAGAGGAAACCAGTAGTATCGTCTCTTGCAGGATGTTGATCTTCAAGAGGTGACTTGCGCGATTCGATTACATCCGAGACCAGAGGAATTCCTTTGTCGGCTTCAACATCTGTAGCATCTACAATCAGATACAATAATAAGTAAATAATAAATTATACTGTTAGGATAAAAAAAAAAAAAAAGCATTTATAAATATAAATTGTTTTACAGAAATCAAATGCTCCAAAAAGTAACAAAAGTTCACACCTGTTTGTTTCTTTGTGTCTTCAGAGGTTGAGTTAGGCAAGGTTTGGGGTGTGTTTTGAGAATCTTTTTCTGGTCCGGGGACTGGTATGAACATGCTCGCTGGCAGTACCTCTGATGTTGCCACCTGGAAAATAAAACACACAGTGTGCAATGTGTTAATTAAAATCCTTTTCAAACAGCCAGTGATCTGGAATGCAGGACAACTTGAATAACCGTTTGATCATTTCCGAACATCTCAGGAAAAATAATGTTCGATTTTGTGTAATTACTTATTAAACACACACGCATATAAAGGTTTTTTTTTTCCTCCTTCAACGAAAGGTTTCCTTCCACAAAAGTAATCATGTTATTAATCTTCTTACTTTATTTGCCATTCCAAGGATTTGCACTTTGATCACAGATGATGTTTGTCAAACTCTAGGAAAGTTCTGCTGCAGCCAATTAGTGTGATGGGGCCAAGAAGTCTACCTTGGCCAGCTGAAAAGCTTATTAGGAGCCTAATTAAATAATTCCTTCTCCTCATAAAAGTGTATCACATTCCAGAGAAAAGCTCAGAGCACAAAGTACAAAGAAATTCCCTGTCTTTCTGAACAGCTTCCCTGCTTCTGTTGTGTCTCGATACCTCTTTTTCCCCTTCTCGAATCCTTTCTATTCCTCTCTCCTTCTTCCAGAAGGGGGGAAAAAAAGATAACAATTCATCAAAATCACTCATTAACCAGCTCCTATTTAACAACAATCAGTGACTGAGATTGGAAAAAGGGCTAGGAGATGGAGCACTGTCTACTTCACCTTCCTTCAATTAACAGAACAATCAGCCTTTCTACCCGGGCAGCATTTCAATTCCTCATTCCTTCCCATCCCCCCCCCCCCCCCCCCCCTCCTCTTCCTTTCCTCTCTCTTCCATGTCTAATTCCTACTTTCATTCTATGTTTATGTCCCCGTGTCTCAATCTTGCTTTCTCTTTTCATCACACCACCTGGACCTTGTGTCCTTTTTTATATCTGGGTGACTAAACGCATACTAAAATTCTAAATCTATTCTTTCCTGCTGTTTTGTGGATTTGTGTGTGTGTGTGTTTTTCTTCTATCCACTAATGAGAACATGAGTTCATAGGCAGGCTTTATGATACGCAGAGAATATCAAGTGCTCCAGAGCTTCTCTAAAATATAAATCATTACCATGCACACTCGTCGTGGAGCACCTGACTGTATGAAGGACACAGTCCTCAAGCAGTTACTTCACTGGTCTTGAGGTTAAGTGGAACCGTTAAGACAGCTCTATCTATTAAAATCTGATTAGTGCACACACAGATTCGTGCTGGAAGAGAAATTTGATTTTTCATTCTTCTTCTTCTAATTTTTTTTTTTCTCCCCCTTTTAAACACACTCTCGTTCCAAACTGAAAGGTGTAAATTAATGTGACCAGTACGGAGAGTTGTGAAGCAAAACACGGCACTGATTTACATTACAAAGTGGACTGTTTCTAGACAAGTGCTTCATTAAACCACGAGAGCCCAGCACAGCCAGTATCCCAAGGTCATTTTTTAATTTGGACTGTCTAATTCGCAAAAACACGGTTCCAAATGGCTATCATCTGAGCCAGACTGAGAATTAATGAAGCACAATTATTTTCATTATCCCTATCTAAGACAGACAGAAAATGATACACAGGCGGAGAGGGAGGGAGGGATTTAGAGACAGAGAGAGAGTGAAGACCAGACAAATAAAGAGAGAGCCTGCATGCATTTTTATGCACTGTCTGCAAGAAATGAGTCACCTATTTCCGAATTCATTAAGACCTCCTGTCTGACATGAGGGGATGGAAGTAGCTTTACTCTCCTTTCACTAATAAAAAAAAAAAAAAAAAGAACCCGAGATGCTGTTTTTAATGTGCATTGTATTGCTCCAACATGTTTTTACAACGTGCCACTCGTGTACGGAGACCGATGCATTATCATCTCTATAAAAGAAAAAAATATTGCTACCTGGCCCTAATAACATGTTCATCATTTGTTTTCCTGGCTGGTGAGTAGAGACGGCATAACGGCATTCAGTGGCACCCTTGCTTTGAGCGATCGGCGAGCGAGCAATTCCGCGCCGCAGACGAATATAAACATAATTATTTCTCCGCGGCAAATATGGAAAAATAGAGCTGTTGCATCCTCCATCAGCTCTGCAATAACGCTCCACCGTAGACTCATGATGCACCTGGATGCACTAGGTGGTGAAGATGAGTTGCTTCAAGGAGAAGTGGATTACAAAGCTTTATGTATTTATTTATTTAATTCTTTAAAAAAACAAAAAACAAAACTACAATATTCTTTAAAGTTATAAGCTTTATGTAAATGCCACTTTGTAGGCCGTTCTTCGTCTACACAAAATACATTAAAAATGTCCGGTTCTACGAAACAATGAATTTTTTTTCAGCTATGCAAAAGTTTGCACCCCCCTACATGTTTTTTTTTCCCCCTCTCATTTAATTTAAATAACTATTTTTCATGCCATATTGCTTGCATATACATGTTTTTCTGTTCTCCTCTTTTCTTTCACATCGGCAAGGGTGCTGGCAGTTTTTTTTTTTTTTTTTTTAATGGGAAAAAAATCAATTCAATTAATTTGTCCATATTAATGATCCGCTTGTTCTGAATAACTCTTAACAGAAGGAACGAGAAAGCAGAGATTTTCTTTCTCTCTGTATCGACCGACGAAAACAATAGGCATGTCGGTACAACCGCTCGGGCAGAGGATCACCCGGCCGATCGCGAACCTCTCACCCTATCAAATCTGACTTGCAATGAGTCAACAGGAAGCCTGCGGGCCGCAATTAACACTTTCAAAATGTCATCAATGAGAGGGAAGAAGACGAGACACTGTTTGTTAAGGCGCGGCTGGTTAAGAGGCAGTGAGTCACGCTGGTAGGGCCCTCACGCCATCTCCACACTGGGCCTTGTGTGTATTAAACGCACGGCTTTTCTTACAAAGCAGGTAGACAAAAGCTCTGCTCTTCCCTTTCATACCAGCCTATACAGGGTTCTGGGCTTGAAAGAAAAAGACTAATACCATGACATCTGCCCTGGAATAGTGAACCTAGGGTACTGCGTACAACTCAAGACCTTTTTTTTGCAGGTAATAAAAGTTTGCAGGTAATAAAAGTCTTGTCTTGTCAATAAAAGACAGGAATGGAACGCAGTTCCAGTTTACACCTGGTCAGTTCACAGGTTAATAGTATCAGGAGAGGGATTATGCAATACATGCAGATGTAAACACCTGGCAGAGGTGGAGATTAATTCTATTATTTCTATAATAGCTTTTAATCTGTTCTGATTACTGTGCTTTTTACCTACATGGCGTTTTGCCAAGATTTTCTACTTTGCATTTGAAGGAAAAAAAAAAAAAGTCAACACTCAAGCGGTTCATCTGTGAGAGATGTTTATATCTATGACTGGTTCGGTTTTTCTATTTTTTTTAAACTTCTTTGATCAACCTATTGTTTTACACTTCAGCTTTCCTACATTACCCATCATGCTGTGCTTGCAGTGCAGTGAGATTTACAATTTACAGTTTCATCTCCAGACAGTAATGCAGCAGCGCTTTAGTCCTTTGGTCTGTTCAGCTCTCTCATCTGTAACCTCTGCCCAAACGGGTCAGCTTACAAACATTCGGCTTTCATGCTAATACCACCACCAGTGCCACTGCCGCTAACTAGCCAAGCTGAGTCGATGGATAGCTGCACTGTATGCCGGGATTTCGGCTCTAGTTCTCACGTCAACATTCCCGGAGTTTGCGGTAACGCTACGCTAATTGGGACGTTGATGGAAAACGAAGTGGACGAGTGAGAAAAGATCTTCCTCTATTGTTTTAGGTGTTAAGAGAAAACCTGGGTTATCACTTACGGTACGTCTGTGATTGTTCAACCTTCTAGTCTATTAATCACCACTGTAGTTATGAGAAGACAGGAATAACCGAAATACAGCCACAACCAACAGAACCTCTAAACACATCAATATTTCAGTATTAATGTACTAAATAGGGTTTGAGGCTGGGGGTTTACTTACAGGGGAAGTCTTAAGGGGAAGTCATGCGTCAGGCAAACGTTAATGGTGGGCGAATCCTATTTGTGATTATCCTATTAATACACATGCATGCTTACTCCATCCATCCATCCATCCATCCATCCATCCATCCATCCAGGAACCTCTGCATTCCAACTAGGGACCGTGAAGGCCAATGGTGACCATTGTATTTATGCCGACCTACAGGCAACTGTCACACACTACGGGCAATTTGGGAACGGCAATCAGCCTAATCTGCATGAGAGGAAACCGTAGTACCTGGAGGAAACCCACCAAGCATGGGAATCAAGGATCCGAGGTGGGAATCAAACCCAGACCCTGGTGAAGGAAGGCTGCAGTGTTTACCACTACGCCACCGGGCTGCCATGTACTGTATACTTACTGTATAGTAGCAATTGGATTT
This sequence comes from Clarias fuscus, assembly GCA_030347435.1. NCBI lineage: Eukaryota > Metazoa > Chordata > Actinopteri > Siluriformes > Clariidae > Clarias > Clarias fuscus. Next base: position 2,812,443 of record CM059219.1, on the reverse strand, counting down.
CTAACTAAAATCTGAAATCCAATCCAGATACAAGCGAGTGATGTAAAGTCATGTTAATTTAGAACCTAAAACACAGAACCAAGCAAAAACCCTGTAGGAAGCTCAGAGCTAATGTATGAAAACTCACGGTGGCTATGAGCTTGTCGACGCAGTCTGGTGCCACGCTGTGGAGGTGCGTGAGGTGGAACTGAAGGTGGACCTTGTTGTTCAACGTGTCCTGGCACAGGGGGCATCGCAGCATGGGCTGCACCGAGTGCTGGGTCATCACATGCATCCTCAGCCGGTTCAGATCTGTGTTGGTGAACTTACAGTAGGGGCACTGGTACATCTGAGAGGGAGAAAGCAAGAGAGAGAGAGAGAGAGAGAGAGAGAGAGAGAGAGAGAGAGAGAGAGAGTTATTATCCTTTCAAACAGCGTGTGTCCGTGCGAGACCCTGGCAGAGGCCTGGCACACACTTCAAAGGCCTCTCATCTGTCGAATATCATATTGATTTTCCACCTTTTGCACAATTAGCGATGCAAGAGCAGCAAAAATGGGAGAAAAGTAATCTTCAGGACAAGCATGCATAATGCAAAAAGGGCAATTTAATTCCGGGACTGCGTACACCTGCATTCTGGCGTATTGTCGAGTTGTTATTTGCTTTGCTGCAATAAAAAACAAAAAAAAACAAAAAAAAACACACAACTCAAGCCATATTTATTATGAAGAGGGTTCTCTAATAAAACACCTCTCTTTTCAGAGGCTCAAGTAAACGTTAGCAAATCATTTCAGACCAATTGTAAATTGTAATTGTAAATGTCAGCAGAGCTCAAATATGACTATATCACATGACTGAGCTGAAATATGATTTTGAACATCTTGAATAGGTGACAGCAAACCGGATCGATTATACAGTATCATATTATAAAGTCTTTGACCTCCATCGTTTCTTCATATTTTGCTTCCAAATAGGCAATTTTCTTGTATTTTTAATGTAGTCTTGAGAAATAGTTCTCCGGGCCTCCTGAAGGACTTTATTTTGCTCTCATTCTTTTTTTGGCACGTTTTTGTCTCTCATTATATTGAGCCAAGTCCCTGTACCTGAGCAGAGTTTCAGAGGAATATTTTTTGCTTGTGAAGCCGCAGAGTGACCTATGAATCATTCAAGCATAAAAAAAACGTCCAACTTAAGGCATGAACCAGTGAGAAACAGGTGCAGATGATGAACAATGATCAGGTGGTGATTAGTACACTGCTGATGCTCGCCGCTGAGGTTGTTACATAAACATCTAGTTTTTAAAGTGTATATTTGGGCAGTTCGCAGCCTGTCACAGTTGCTCCCATTTCTTTAATTAAATGAAATTAAATTTCATATGAAAAACTGAGGTGTGGCTCAAGACATTTGCCCAGCACCGTATGCATAAACACAACAACGAAAAGTCAAACTTCATTTCCAGGATGTCTGTGGCCATATTTGGATGGGATAAGTTTCAAGGATTTCAAGTTTTGTCATTGTGTTTTGCAGAGCAGAATTCTGAATCTGGTTTTCCAGTATTTCTTTTGGCCCGTAAACATCTGGAAATCTTATACGAGCAATAAGATTTCGGGTAAAGTAATTATTACCGTAATCCATCCTTTCATAAATTACAATTTCTAGTCCAAAGAACTCCACGGAACATTTGGACAAAAAAATTAATTATACCCTTTTGAGAATAAATCAATTATGACGACGTGCTAGAGAATCGATGTTATCAACACTTTTAAGGGTTTCAGGGGAGATCCGGTGCACCTTACAGACATAGTTACAGAGTTATGGTCATGTGACCTACTGTACTGTGGTCATGTGATCTAATAATAATTGTTTAATAAATCTAATAAAATCAGTGTGTATTAAAATGAGGTGAATGTAACACGTGTCATTTTGAGTGCAACCATTATAGTGCCTACGGACGTCCAGACACCACGTCTGTCCTAAAGTTGACCAAAGTTACCACATTTCCTGTGAAAACACAACTCATAACGTAGTTGATACTGTATACCCATCGTCCTCACCTGCTCTCCAGTGCTCTTCTCTGATGTCCGAGGACGCTTGGAAGAGAGGGAGGTCTCTGAAGCCCCGGACCCTGACGGAGGCCGTTTGGAGGGAACGGGTGACTCTGTCTGATCCCTCTCGGACAGGCTAGATCCCGCAGCTGCACAAAAACACACACGAAGAGAGAAAAGGTAAGAATGGTCAGTTTATGAACCTTAAAACTCAAAGAAGGCTAGGGTCACAGTAGCTCAGTGGTTAAAGTGTGGTTGTCCTGATCGGAAAGTCCCAGGTACAAATCCCACCATTACCCAGCTGCCCCTGTTGGCCCTTGAGCAAGGCCCTTCGCCCTTGTTAAGCTGCTCTGGATCTTTGGATGTCATAAATATAAACAGAGGACCATACAAGTCCACCAAGCATTATGGAGCCATGTTTATAAAGACATATCACAAATTGTTTGATGCTTTTTTGCTTCTGCGTGCGGTCTAACCCGCCTTAAAGATCTCCCCTAAAACAATTTTCGCTCAAGTAGATTTGCGCCTAAGACCTGCTGGTGTAATCATAAAGACCGTCTTGTGCTCTTCCCAGGACTTGTATTCACTACTTACATTTCTACGTATACTTAGCGAGGCCGTGCAACCGATTGACATTCTCGGACAGTACGGTGATGAAACTATAGCCGTACGAAAAAAATCTGAACGGAGCAAACATTTTAAAGAAGGCCGTACATCCGTGAATGACGATCCCGTCCGAGGTCATTCTAGAAAACATTCAGCGAGTGGATCCTTATAAAACACAACCGTCTGTAGGAACTGTACACGCAATCATTCACCAACGTCAAGTCCCTGGGGGCCCGGCGTTTCAGATGTGAATCAGACCGACAGTCCGATCATCGCTCCGGCGTACTGAGAAAACTTTCTACCTTGTTGGTCTCCATGCAGTAGGGAATCGCTGGGATAAGCGTAGCGAGGGATTATATAGGGAAATAAAGGAAGTTTTTTTATTCTGCACAATGAGAAGTCCCGGTTTGACGTATTTTATGTATATAAAACCTTCACTATCAGCCTCCATCGTTCTACCTATGGCTGATACTTAAGCACCGCTCTTCACTGAAGGCAGTTGAAAGCTCAGGAATAGGCGGCTCATCCCAAGCTCATCTTTAAGACAATCCCTCATTGTGCTAGCCACAAACCGTCACCGAAGTCTCTAATGTGCTCTGCTGGCTGGCAGAACATTAAAATCGGCTAATCCTTTTAATGCAACCTGCGCAGCCATTAACCGTCTCCTCTTCTCCGTCTCTGCAGAGCGGGCCCGAATAACAAGAGGCTCAACGCAGAGCTAAAGGCTAACGCAGTCTAGGAGTTCGAGGGATGAGGGAATAGGAGGGGCGCAACACGGAGGCACGGATGAGCCGAGTAAAAATACCCGGGTTAAGCCGGGCGCTTGTAAAGATGCTAAATCCAACAAGAGGCCAGGAAGGCATGACGTGCACGAGCCTCGGTCGGAAAGAATCCGGGTGCGAAACGTAAAACTCTAAGAGACCCTTAAGGAGGCTATAAAGAGTTAAATTTGGTCTGATTTGTCCAGGGCAAATTGAGAGCTGGAGGAAGAGTGAGAGTGTGTGTGGGTGTGTGTGTGTGTGTGCGTGTGTGTGTGAATGTTTGAGGGGGTGGACGGTGGGTCAGGTTAAGCCCAGCTGACCATGCTACTTCTGCAGACATTAAAATGTCAGGTCCAATCAAGGCCAAGGGCAGCTGAGTGCCGGGATCAGTAAAGACCCGTTGCTTTGCAAAGAGTGGCCTCTGCGCACTCTCCAGTACGCCCTTATTAGTGTCTAGTCACTGCGAATCCCATTAGACGCAACCACCAATATAAAAAGGAAATGTTAAACAAAGGAACCTCCCATTCGCCACCATTAACCTCTGGACTCTTCCACAGCACTGTCCTTGCCTGTGCATGATCTACTCGAGCCGGCTTACCGGTGCACTGATGCGCTGTTTATCTGCCGCGTTCCTAGCTACGTGTTCATCTTCGCTAGCTTCAATCGGGTGTGCGGCCATCGCTTTTTTTTTTTTTTTTCCTGCTTTGTTGGAAATACTTGAGACATATGCAGTATGTGAACTTTAGAGAGACAAGAAGCGTAGACTGGAGAGTAAAAACGCGAGAAAAAAAAAATTTGCAGGCTATGCAAAAAAAGAAAATAATAATAATAATAATGTTACATTTTGTGGACTTACATACTTTATAGTAAAGCCTATTTTGGAAACCTTGTCTTCTCACATAATACATCACATTTTAAATAGGTATTAAAAAATTTCTACAACAGCGTGTAGAAATAAAAAATACAATTATTTATCTGTCTTTTACTCTTTAGCAATATTTTTTAGTCTCCTGCCCAATTATGAAGTTAGACTAGTTACTGATTATTATTAACCGATTATTATTAATATTATTATATTCAACCAAATAGTTTCCCCCTGATTGTAATAACGTTTTTAAGTCGGGTTAATTACATCATCTATGATTAATGCCTGTTAAATAAAATGCAAAAAATGTCGAGAAGGCACGACCACAAGCCGATCGATCACTCAGAAATGTAAACAAAAAGGACCGAAAAACAAGACAAGGAAACATACTTCTGCTTCCGAACCAAAACACCATGATTAACCAGCTACTGTGCCGTGTTTTTTTGTTATAGTACAGAGACACAAAAAGAAAACAGGAAAAAAAAAAAAAGAGAAATGATGATGTAATACGGAACAACACCAGAACAAAAATGGCAGTAATAAAGAGAAGATTGTCAGTGTGTGTGTGTGTGTGTGTGTGTGTGTGTGTGTGTGTGTGTGTGTGTGTGTGTGTCATGGTTGGTTGGGCAAGAGAACACGACTGTGCAGGTCAGATCCATTAACCAAGAAAGACCATGACCAGAACATAAGCTTTTAACAGAAGGGTCTCTGTCTCTCTCGTCCTCCCACAGGAGTAAAGGCGTAAGTGTGGGTGATGTTCAGTGCTTCATGAGTGGGCAAGAGAGATTTTTTCAGCATCGCTTAGCCCTAAAAATACAAGAAGGTTTAAAAAAAAAAAAAAAAAAGAAATCAAAAATTGCGCGCAATCAGGATACTGAAGATTTTCTTCCTAAACATCGTCCTCTGCTCATCCTTGCAAGCAGCAGCAACAACAGCAACAAAAACGCAGGGACTTTCCTCTCCCGGTGCAAGTGTAAAAACCAGAAGTCTCAAGAGTCAATTATGTGATTATTTATTCATGCGCCTTTTCCGTAAGCTGCCTGCTGTCGAGTCCCGTAAGTGAATTGGACTTTGGCACCTTCTCTCACCTCCTGGAGATGGACTGCATTTCTCAGCCAGGACGGCCTGACTGGGGACGCAGGGTTCATGGATGTCAGGAGCGAATAAAAGAGCGCAGTGTGCTTGTAGAGGTTATAAAAAGCTCTCCGTGAACAAAAGATAAAGCCTTCATTTGTTAGATGTACATTACCGCACAGTGAAGTTCTTTTCAACGAATGTCCAAGCTAGGAATCTGGGGTTAGAGCACAGAGTCAGTCATGACACCCTGCCACAGAGTCAGCCATGACACCCTGCCACAGAGTCAGTCATGACACCCTGCCACAGAGTCAGTCATGAAACCCTGCCACAGAGTCAGCCATGAAACCCTGCCACAGAGTCAGTCATGACACCCTGCCACAGAGTCAGTCATGAAACCCTGCCACAGAGTCAGCCATAATACCCTGCCACAGAGTCAGTCATGACACCCTGCCACAGAGTCAGCCATAACACCCTGCCACAGAGTCAGTCACCCTGCCACAGTCAGCCATGACACCCTGCCACAGTCAGCCATGACACCCTGCCACAGAGTCAGCCATAACATCCTGCCACAGAGTCAGTCATGACACCCTGCCACAGAGTCAGTCATGACACCCTGCCACAGAGTCAGCCATGAAACCCTGCCACAGAGTCAGCCATAATACCCTGCCACAGAGTCAGTCATGACACCCTGCCACAGAGTCAGCCATAACACCCTGCCACAGAGTCAGTCACCCTGCCACAGTCAGCCATGACACCCTGCCACAGTCAGCCATGACACCCTGCCACAGAGTCAGCCATAACACCCTGCCACAGAGTCAGTCATGACACCCTGCCACAGAGTCAGCCATAACACCCTGCCACAGAGTCAGTCATGACACACTGCCACAGTCAGCCATGACACCCTGCCACAGAGTCAGTCATGACACCCTGCCACAGTCAGTCATGACACCCTGCCACAGAGTCAGTCATGACACCCTGCCACAGAGTCAGCCATAACACCCTGCCACAGAGTCAGTCATGACACCCTGCCACAGAGTCAGCCATAACACCCTGCCACAGAGTCAGTCATGACACCCTGCCACAGAGTCAGCCATAACACCCTGCCACAGAGTCAGTCATAACACCCTGCCACAGAGTCAGTCATGACACCCTGCCACAGAGTCAGTCATGACACACTGCCACAGTCAGCCATGACACCCTGCCACAGAGTCAGTCATGACACCCTGCCACAGTCAGTCATGGCACCCTGCCACAGAGTCAGCCATAATATCCTGCCACAGAGTCAGTCATGACACCCTGCCACAGAGTCAGTCATGACACCCTGCCACAGAGTCAGTCATGACACACTGCCACAGAGTCAGCCATAATATCCTGCCACAGAGTCAGTCATGACACCCTGCCACAGAGTCAGTCATGACACCCTGCCACAGAGTCAGTCATGACACACTGCCACAGTCAGCCATGACACCCTGCCACAGAGTCAGTCATGACACCCTGCCACAGTCAGTCATGACACCCTGCCACAGAGTCAGCCATAACACCCTGCCACAGAGTCAGTCATGACACCCTGCCACAGAGTCAGCCATAACACCCTGCCACAGAGTCAGTCATAACACCCTGCCACAGAGTCAGTCATGACACCCTGCCACAGAGTCAGTCATGACACACTGCCACAGTCAGCCATGACACCCTGCCACAGAGTCAGTCATGACACCCTGCCACAGTCAGTCATGGCACCCTGCCACAGAGTCAGCCATAATATCCTGCCACAGAGTCAGTCATGACACCCTGCCACAGAGTCAGTCATGACACCCTGCCACAGAGTCAGTCATGACACCCTGCCACAGAGTCAGTCATGACACACTGCCACAGAGTCAGCCATAATATCCTGCCACAGAGTCAGTCATGACACCCTGCCACAGAGTCAGTCATGACACCCTGCCACAGAGTCAGTCATGACACCCTGCCACAGAGTCAGCCATGACACCCTGCCACAGAGTCAGTCATGACACACTGCCACAGAGTCAGTCATGACACACTGCCACAGAGTCAGTCATGACACACTGCCACAGTCAGTCATGACACACTGCCACAGTCAGCCATGACACCCTGCCACAGAGTCAGTCATGACACCCTGCCACAGAGTCAGCCATGACACCCTGCCACAGAGTCAGTCATGACACACTGCCACAGAGTCAGTCATGACACACTGCCACAAGTCAGTCATGACACCCTGCCACAGTCAGTCATGACACCCTGCAGCCATGACACCCTGCCACAGAGTCAGTCATGACACCCTGCCACAGAGTCAGCCATGACACCCTGCCACAGAGTCAGTCATGACACACTGCCACAGAGTCAGTCATGACACACTGCCACAGTCAGTCATGACACACTGCCACAGTCAGTCATGACACCCTGCCACAGAGTCAGTCATGACACCCTGCCACCCAGGTCAGGTAGAACAAAAGTTATCATTACTTTTATAACGTGTGAATTTTACCGAAATATGGGAATGACATCACAAACATGTAGAACTCTCAAAAACAACGACAAAAACATGTGATCATGTGTATCTGTGCTATTTCTTTGCCTGCGTGACCCATTTTCAATTTTCTTGCTCAGTCAAAAAAATAGTTGGTTTAAATAAAAATATGTCACTCTATACTACACAATCCTGAGCTATATATATTTATATATAAATATATGTTTATTAAAAAAAAAACCCAGCAAAACAAATAATGGCTAAACCGCTTTGAATTTTAAGGGCTAAGGGCCTTGCTCAAGGGCCCGACAGTGGCAGCCTGGTGGAGCCGTGGAGCTGGGGCCCCGAACCGCTAACCTTCTGATCAGCATCGCAGAGCCTTAATAACCTCAAGACCTACCAGTGATGCGTAACCTGGATGCTGACGTGACTTTAAACGAATAAACTGTGTGATATTATATTGTCCAGTTCGGAGAAGGAGACATGGACACTGTGTCAAATGTTCGCTTAACAAAGCAGTAAATATCCCCTGGCCTCGCACTCCAACTTGATATAGAGCTCTATCCTTATTTAAGCACCTGGCAGCACTGTCTTCGGCATAAAAGGCGCTGAAATGAAAGGACCACCTCCAAAGCGGCGCGTAAAGGAAGCTGGCCGTGTAGGCCCACGGGCAACGGCGGCTCCAAAGCCAAATTTAAAACCGGGGAATTAAAAAGGAGATATTAATTATCAAGCATGTTATTAATCTTCTCGTGTCTGAGAACGCACACACACACAGACCAGTTTATCCATTATTATCCATATATATATATATATATATATACATGATTTTTTTTCCCCAGCAATTTGGCCTACTCTAATTTCTGCTTTTTTTTTTTTTAAATCACATTTTATTTGCCTTAATCTTGACTGCACTGTTTGTTCGTTCTAAATAAAATGAAAACAACAACAACAACAACAACAACAAAACATACTTTTACATGATCTTCACACACTAGTTTAATTTTTATACTTTATTTCAAATCATCGGCGTTAACCCAAGACGTTGTCGTACACGCCGATGCGCATAAGTTTTACTTGAAAACAACACGAATTTAACATTATATTATTTGTTATTTATTTAAAATTTTAACCATTTAAAAAAAAAAAAAAGTCAACGATAAATTAAACAAAAACTGTCTTGAGCATCCTGAACACTCGCGCCTTCAACCGCCGTGCTAACTTAGCACAACGTACACGAAGAAATCCTAATACTTTTTTTTTTATCAACCCTGATGTCATATATATTTTCAACATCGCTGGTACGATACGGAATAATATATTTTTTTTAGTTGATTTCAAATACCCTTCATCTCTGACAGATTCCCTTTTTTATATTAGCGATTTAAAAAGCCATATTAATATCGGCGAGTGACTCCACTGACAGCAGGTGGATTTACGACGATTATAACTCACCGCTACTCGATGTCCCACGTCCAGGCAATAGCTTCTATAAAAACCTACTGATGGACATCACAGCTACAGTGTGAGATGCGTTTGGGGGAAAGAAAGCCGAGGCTGCAGTAACGACCTTGTGCGTCCAGGGGGAGCTGCTGCACACCAGTGTAATCTGGGAAACGGTCCTGGTATTCGCTCTTCTCTCTCTGCTCTGTGTACCCCTCCACCCCCCCCTGCCTTATACACAAACCTCCCATTTTTTTCCCTCTTTCACCCACACACACACACACACACACACACACACACACATGCACGTGTGTATCCGTTCTCCTGGATTCATGCATCTGAGTAAATATATAAGAGAAAAGAGATGGAACCAATTTGGCTGGCTGCTGTGTTCGGTGTCACAATCCGGATGACCTGCTCTGCAAAATTATTTTTCCTCCCTCGCTCCGGCTCCAGTAATTTAAAAGTCAGGGACGGTGCGATGAAACGAGATTGGGGAGGGAGGGGGTGGTTCGCAAGGAATTATTCATAAACCTGAATTGCTCGGGACCTCCATTCCTCCTCCTCTCTCTCTCTCTCTCTCTCTCTCTTCCTGCCTCCCCCCCGAAGAAGGATAGAGAAAGCACCTCAGTCGCCTGTATATTTATGTTAAACACGTCAAATCATATTGTGGCAGCTCCTGCAAGCCCTTAAGTGTATTAACAATCGCAGTCGTCTTTTTTCCACCCCAGCTCACCGCTCGCTCTACCCCCTCCGCGCCCTCGCTCTCATTTCCCTCGACTTAGGTGTATTGTTAGCTTTGATATAAAATAAATTAATTAATAGAAAACAACAACAACAACAACAAAAAAAACTCCCTATCATAGCGCTATCCCTTTATTTTCACTAATTCTGCCTCCGCCTGTGCGAGGTGAGGACGGTGTTTGTGTCATGAGGCTCCGGCCTTTCATAAATATTTTATCACGGCTGCTGCAGCGCTCATCTGGAAGGTTTCGAATCGTAAAATCGTGGAAGATCCGATCCTCTGAGATGATTCAGTCCGCTTTTGATTCCTTTCTATTACAAAATAAAAACAAACAAACAAAAAATCAAAACAAAACATGATTTTAGGAGTGACTTTTGTTTTGGTCTTAAAACCAGAATTTTTTTTTTTTTTTATTTCAGGCAAAAATATCCATCGGCTCTACCGCATGAGGTGAGTTAAAGACTCGGTGTGGTGCCGTTCTAGGAAAGGGATCAACAACCACATGATGAAACTGCGTTAGCGTTAGCGCTAGCGCTAGCACATGGATGATTTCTATTTTATCACGCTGCATGTGTTCTATTCCTCTTACGTCCTGATGTACTATACATTTAATCAAAGTCTTCAACCCTGGAAGAAGTTTGGCAAAAGAATTCGATCCAACCGTCCTATTTATATACATATAAACAATGAAGTTGGGAAAAAATGCCACGTCCTCATGTGAGGACATTCGGGTCTCGAGAAGAAGATATCAAACCTTTTCAGCAATTTATAGCTATACTTAACACGAAACAACTTTTGCATTATAGCAGCTATGAACGCTCATGCCCAGCCTCTGTACTGCCTCCCTTTTGTAAAAACAAAGGAAGAAGAGACACATAAAACACGTCAACACCAAAGACCATGTCAAAAATCCTACGTCTTAAATTTGCATCCTTCGTGCATCGTGCAAATGAACCGACTCCGATCGGAATCCGGAATCCGAACGGTATAAAAGGCGCCTAATTACATCACCGCGTCACCTTCGAATCCCCCCCGTCTTTACGCCTCACCTTTAACGCCGAATAATTACAAACTCTCTTTTTCTGTCCTGCTGTCAGCGCGTGGGGGGAAAAAAGCGTCAGCGTGTTTGGTGACAAACAAACGCGGTCTTTTAGCAAATGACACGCTTAACATGTGCGAGCAGGCTCTCTTGTGTCTTTCTAAATGCGTTTAATGAATTGTGAGCCGCACTGTCAGAAAGAGAGAGAGAGAGAGAGAGAGAGAGAGAGAGAGAGAGAGAGGGGAAAAAAAGACAGCCATCAGATTGACGGTAGCTTTAAAGAAGGAAGACGTAGCTGGGGTGTTTTTTTTTTTTGGCACTAATGCTCTCTATCTGACAGCCAGTGTCATTCGCAAAAAAAGGTTCCAGTGAAGAGAGGCAACTTCAATAATGTTAATCACAGAACTTAATAACAGAGCCTGGAAATTACAGCTTAGCCTCGTCTATGGCGCGCAACAAGAGTTTAGTAAACCGTTCTCGCTCGTCATACCGGGGTTTTTTTTTTTTTTCCCGTCTCATATAAATAGGGGGGGAGGGGGAAGCGTGATGGAGATGAGACGGGGAGGGGATAAGACACTTCCATTAAGCAGTAACCTGCATATGAGATCACGACACCGTCAAGATTCTCACCTCCATCCTCCATCCCCCCAGCTCGCTTTCCCTCCACACCCCCCCCCCCCTTCACCCCCCCCCCCCCCCCCTCCTTCCACCTTTCTTCAGACATCAAACGGCACCCTAGACCTGGCTCCGTAACGCTGGAGCTATTTTTAAACTAAGTGTTTCTAATAAGCTGCTAGGAAGCCTGTGAATTTTTCATCCGCAAGCACGTCGTTCTCCGGTGAAAACACAGAAACACACTTATTTGGTGATTAGCGACTGACATTTGCGTGTGTGTGTGAATCGAATATTCTTGTATCAAATCGCGTGCTTTTCCGAAACAAATGCAGGGGTCCTAATGTGAAGAGTCATCTTCCCCCCCCCGGCACCACAGGTACGCCTGAATTATTAATCTGCACAGCTCGTTCGAATGCTTTTTACGCCGCTTTATTTTATATATTTCCCATTATTTTTGCATATCGTTACTTCTGCCCATCAAAGGAACAGCGCCACTCGCTCCAAGCGCACAAACAGCTCAGGCCCGTTTAATATTTCATTAAAAAAAAAAAAAAATCAGAATATCAAAGGCTTTTTTTTTTTTTTTTTTTTTTTTTAAGATTTAACTTCAAACATGGCGAAGAAGTTTACTTCTGACTATTCAGACTTTTCGCATGCAATATGAATCATATGCAAACTTTTTTTTCCCCCTTCTTTCATTTTTTGGATTGTTTCTACTGCAGGAAAATGCAGGAAATTAAAGAGACGTGATGAAAAGTTGTTTCTTTGTTAGAGGAGGATTCACATCATACACCTTGTCTCTGATGTCTAATTAATTTGTGAAGCATTAAACTAGCATTGCTAGCGAGCGTCACTATGCACCAGGCTAACATTAGCTTAAGTTAAAAAAATTAATAAAATTTTTTACTAAATTTGTAAATATTGTGGCTTATTATTAAAACAAATATATAAATGTCACATAAAAAGTAAATGCTAAATATTTTATACAGTCAATAAGCATGAATATTTTGAATTTAACAAATTTATATTAATTTATTCAAATTTATTTATTTATTTGTAATGTATATAACTTTTATTTAAAAAAGGATATTTATTAAATGAAAAATATTTAATAATATTTACTTTAATTTAAACTTCTAGAAAAGCTATAACATTGTATCTTTAAAATTATTATTATTATGATTATTATGATTATTATGATTATTATTATTAATAACACAATAGTAGTAGTAGTAGTAGTAGTACAATCTCAAAAGCACCATGTGTCAAGTAAACACCCGTGTTAAAGCTCCACTACGTCTACTTCGTGATACTTTTGTACGCTTTGACCCCCTTATACGTGACCTCACACATGTCCCGTCTCTGTCTCCGTCACGGCCGTCAGCGCACATCAGTGGCGCCGCAGCAGACCGGGAGCGACACACTACATTCCCACCTCTGCGCGCTTTCATTTTTTCGCACAATCCTTCTCAAAACCTCGGCCCTCCTCCAGCTCCGCCACCTCAAACATCCAATAAAAAAAAAATGTAAAAAAAAAAAAGGAATACTGATTTACAGTTTGACCTGCCCTCCATTACCCCTAACACACCTCTCCATGCAACCTGACACCTGCACCTGCCACTACCCTCGTCCTCCTCCTCCTCCTCCTCCTCCTCCACCTCAACGAGGCCTCGTCAACATATATGAGCCCAAGTCGTAGAGTCTCATTCTAAGCTCCAGCCACGGGCTCTGCAGAGACCAGACGTGTTTTTGTCACTTCATCAGATTGGGCTAATTTATCAGGGAATTCCAATGAACTGAAAAAAGAGGGGAAAAAAAAAAAAATCTCCAGAGTGAAAACTGAAAAGCTATTAAATTAAGTCTGATTCGAGGAAAGTCGGTCGTTTCTGGTTTCCAAAAAGAAAAAAAGAAAAAAAAAAAAGTGGTAAAAGGTGTAATTAGTTAATGAATGTAGGCCGGGGGATAAAAATGGTAACTCGGAGCACTCTGGAGAAATAAACACACGTGTCCGGCCCTCCCTCATCCCTGTGTTATCTGAGAGACAGACACCCCCCCCCCCGCCCCCCCCACTCCCATACTACCCCCCCCCCCCTTCATCCTCTTCCCCCGCACCACCTTCCTCGTTCGTACTGAGTTAAGACAGGCCTTACCTGTTCCTTTGGTGAGCTCCTTCTCCCCCCCACACTCTCTGTCTTTGGTTTGGTCCTCCTGGTCTGTGGTGGTCTCGCTGGCAGCCTCCACATCCTCACTCAGCTCGCCTGAAGGGGGAGGAGGAGAGGACGGGATATGTAAATCACCACCCCATCAGAATTGGTGGAAGCACTTAAAGGGACGGCGGCGTCTTTTTTTTTCTTCCTTTCTTTCCTTAACCCCCCTTCTCTTTAGGAGCGCACGCATTGGCTGAGACGTGTGCACAATGGGTGTGGAGTGGGTGGAGGGTGTCTTCGCCCCTCATGCCTCATCACATGATTAACTTTGCATTAAATTTCATCCTAGCAAATAGAAATTTTTACTACTTATTAGTTTTTTTTTTTTTTTTTTGGTTTGGTTTGGTTTTTGCTGCTCGTGTAATTATACTCATCGTTACCGCCATCAAATTTATTTATTTATTTATTTATTTATTTATATTTTACGGCTCTCTTTATAAGTATATAATTCTTCATTTATGCAGGTCCATGACACAAATATCTTTATGGCTTCCTATGTTTTAATATGTACATAAAACTGTGGAGAAAACACACACACACACACACACACACACACACACACACACACACACACACACACACACACACACACACACATGTGGTAGAGACATAGACACATTTTCCAAACGGCAAAGTATGCAGACAGGAAAAATAACTGCGCGAAGGGCCTGTTTCGACTTCACCAGACGAGCGAGAGATTTCCCTTTTCTCCCTCTGGTTCGTCTCTCCACAATCATAATTGCAGTCCCGAGCCGCTGTCTCCTGGGCGCCTCACCAATATCTGGCTCGGTTCATTCCTCGACCTCATGGTAATGCACTACATATCTATAAAATATATAAACGAATCATGAATTTTTTAAAAACAGGGGCCACGGTTCGTTTTTATTTTGCCAAGTCGAACGCAGAACTCCGCTGTAACCGTCTTTAAAAGCCCTCGGGTCGATAGATCAGCCGCTGCTTAAAAGCACCAAACTCCTAACAATGGATCTCCAATAACGCTATGTGTAAGTAAAGTCAAGCGAAAGGAAGACGCTGGAAAACAGGTAATAAAGTGAGCATCAATCTTCTTTTTCTTTTTCTTTCAGTTTGGTTTTTGTTCCCTCTTGGGCAAGTCTCAGAACCCCCTTACACCCCCCCCCCCCCCCTCTATTTCCTGGTCCATGTGTGCGCTCGCTAACACTCCTGCCATTGATTGAACAGCACTACAGTCTAGTCGATACACCTTATCAGTTATTACACAAGTCAGCTAATTCTCAGCAAATGTACTTAAAATGTCCCCCCCCCCCCCCCCCCACACACTCAGAAACACACTTCCTGTTTCTGGTGACCGATTGATATATCGACACGGTAGCGATAGCCTCTGTTCAAATATTCATCCCGTTGCGGTTGAGTGCAGCTGGCACGAGCGCTCCATCGCCGAACCTAAAACACTTTTAACGTTCCAGTTGTGCGCCTGAAGACTCGCGCGGGCCCTCGAGCGCGAACGTGAAACCCGAATCGCATGCCTCAGCTCCGACAGACACCAGATAATCCATTAAACTTTATATGACTGCGCCTTAGTGTGCACTCTTAAGGGTTCGAACCTCTGGCTGAACCCTGAACCTGACGTATCCTGATCGGAAACAGGGCCAAGGAACATATATTTATACAGCACCTCCGTTATCCAACATATTTAATGCTACGGACGAGGGGACGCGCAAACGCTCCGGTCACATCAAACCTTTGAAAATGTAAACACATTTTGAAGCTAAACATCATTTAGAATAACCTACATGAACGTTTCAAATAACTAACACTTATTCAAAGCGAGAGGGTTTTGTGCATCGCTGCAAAAGGAAGGTACAATTTTAACAGGAAGTTGCATCATCCGAATTTCCTCGCGGAGACCAGGCGAAGAAGAAAGGTACGCTCTTTCATCATTTCCTTAACTTTTATATTTTATAACACGGTCACGCCGACTCAGGTGACGCTTTCAGTAAAATTACAGATTACGAGAAATTCATGATTCAACGTAAAACTTTTGAAAAATTGGAGTGTTTAACGGTTTAAGCAGCGCGGACGCTAGTTAGGCGAAGTCAAAGCGAGATGGGTGTCTGAGACGGGTTAACGCGCATTTTTTTACACGCTTAATGTCTTGTAAATGATTTACAAAATCTTTTTTTTTTTATATTATTAGAATTAAATGGCCTCCCTACCATGGAAGCACCTTTTCGTTGTTTACTTATTAAAAACGATGCTACGATGCGACAGCGATTAATAAGACGCCGACTGAGAGTGCGGTAAAAAAAAACAGCTCCTTCAGCTCACTGCTGTAATCCTGCATCCCTTCCCCTCACACACACACACACACACACACCCACGATCCCACCCCAAAACCTTAACGAGACAAGGTGTGAATGGACTTGTTGTAAACGCAACAGTGATTTTTACATCGCCGGATGGCGTCGCTAAACAGATCTGCTGCGTTTCATAAAGGCAAATTGCGCCGGTCGTAGTTCAAAGTCGATTTCCGTTGCTCTGAAACAAAGCGGTTCGATAAGCGAGCAGCGGCGCAGGTAACGTCTAGGTTCGATACTTCGCTTCTCTCCAGGCCGTGCTGTGTGTGTGTGTGTGTGTGTGTGTGTGTGTGTGTGTGTGAGTGGAGGAAGCTGGGCAAATGATGCTGATATGGATTACGTTGTTAGGGCTTATTGCTGCTCAAAAAGGACCGATCCTGCGTTTAAACAAAAGTATTTAAGTGGAAGAATCGGATTTCTGAAAAGCGCCGATTCGAGCGCTCTCCGCAGATTACACCCTATACATCGGCTGTTTTTTATTCTTTCATAAACGTGTACGTTCTATTACGTTTCCAAGGCAACCGGCGATTTCCACTCCGCACAGCACATCCTTGAGCTGGTGAGGCGGGTCTAAGCCATGGAAACAGGGATGATAGCCACCACTCGGGGCTGGAGACAAACCCTATAAGACAAAATCCACCTCAGAGAGACACAGAGAGAGAGAGAGAGAGAGAGAGAGAGAGAGAGAGAGAGAGAGAGAGAGGCGCGCAGATTACACAATAATCCTCGAGTACATTTTCACCTCTGGAAGAGCTAACCATGTGTCTAATTCCTACTTTGCACAGGTACATGCGCTCTTTCTTTCTTTCTTTCTTTCTTTGATTCTTCCTTTCGCTCTCTCTCTCTCTCTCTCTCTCTCTTTTACTGTCTGCGCAGATTAAAACTCGAGTCCATTAAAACTCACACGGCTGTCACTTTAACGTTTCCCAGGCCGACCTCGGTCAGCCAGCTCTGCTCAATCTCTCGTGCTTCGTCGTCCTCATCCTCACCCTCACCCTCGTCTCCATCGCCTCTGCACGACTTCTTCATTTAGTTTTTTAATCAAGATATATGGCACTCTCTCTCTCTCTCTCTCTCTCTCTCTCTCTCTCGCTCGCGCCGCACCTCGCACGCTAAACCCATACAATATATGCAGACGTCTAGTGCAGACGTTTAATTCCAGACGAGCGCTACGTCTTTAAGCGCCGGACGCCTGCGTCTCTCTCTCGTCTCTCTCTCTCTATCTATCCTTCATCCACGCCGAGGTACTACACGATGATTAAACTCGGGCCGGCTATAATTAATGAAAGGTCACGAGAGGAGGCTGGAAACGGAGGGAGGAGGAAGGAAGGCTGGAAGATCCGAGGTCAAGCTGAAACTCGAACGAGAGAATTGTTGGGATTCTAAGGGTTTTGCAATTAATCATATTAATTAACCGTGATAATTCAACAATATTAAACCTTTGCTCCTATCTAATCTCGAATGAATCTGATATATTGGCAGGAAGAAAAAAAATAGAGGAACGAAAGGAAACGCTTTGCGCAGAAGAACTCGAACTCGCATAAAAAGGACTAAAAAAAAAAAAAAAGTTCAAAAGGCTCAGAATTAGGATACATTTTTTTTTTTTTTAAGAGGAATAATGTCCTCTGAGGGACTCACACACGCGCACACACACCTATAGTCTACAGTGTAGGGGCTCTGATAGACCTATAGGTGTCACCCTATACAAGCTGGGAATAAGCACGCCACACGCACACGCACACACGCACACACACACACACACACACACACACAATGGATGGAGGAAGGGGCAGACAGATACAGTACAAGGCTGTTTCAGGGAGGAAAAAAAAGGAGAAGAAGAGAAGAGAAATATGCGCAGATGACAAAAGCAGATGCTGGGCAGGAAGTGAGCGTCGGAGATGAGACTCAGAAGACAGCGGGATTACCTTCAGACGAGAAAGCCGAGCAGCCTTCCCTCTCCTTTCCCGAGGAAGAAGCAGTGATTACACACATACTAATCGTACTGACAGGCGCAAACCACCAAATAAATAATACATGCTGCCCGCTGCTCTCCAGCGCTCGCCGGCTCGACCGGATGGACGGCGCGTACGCACGTTCGCACGTGAACTCCGTGTCCCTCCCCCCCTGGAGCGTCCAATCCTTCAGGGTCAACCAGGAAAGCACCTGGACTGAAGGACTGACGGAGGACCTGCAGCCCTGTGAGCTCATCGCCTCCATGTCTCGCTACTCTTACCAAAGGACAACTCCGTCCTCAAAGACCCTTCTATATGTACAATCTTAATATGATCTCCTACAAGTATTTTGTCTTTTTCTTCCTGGTCTGCATTACCCACAATGCTCTCCGTCTACCTGCTGGCAGAGCTCGATGCAGCGGCGCTTTAGTGCAACAACCTGTCCTGGTGTGGACACTCGTGCACATCTGTACACATCTGTAACTAGATAACTAGATCGTCCCTGCGGTAGAGTAAATCACAGCGCAGCTCGGTCACAGTGCCGCATTGCATCCTGGGACACGGAGGCAAGCGTTCAATTGGCTGGAAATGTAGTTTTGAGTAAATTTGAGTTTTAGGACGCATGTTTGTTAATTATGATTTTTATAATAACAATAATGATAATAACAGTGTGGGATAAACTAGGTGTGTGTGTTTTAGGTTGGAGTTTTTCTTTACGATCATCAGGACCCCGCTTATCATTTAGAGGTCCCGCACCGATCCTCCTAACCATTCTCCCCATTTTCACATTTTTCGTCTTTTCCTCGCCGCGTCCCGATCCGGACAGCTTCCTCATGCTTCCGGGAAAAAAAAAAAAAAAAAAAAAAGCAATCGTATTTCACACCTCATGGACTCGTATCTCTCTGCCTGTCTGGTTTCTTCTTCGTCTTTTTATTTTGATCCCCCACCACCTCCTCGATCCCCTAACCCCTGTCCACCCCCAGATTGCTCCTACATCCCCCCCCTACCCCCCCCCCCCCCCCCACTCTCTCCTCCCGCACCCCTTCCCCATATCAAAGCCGCACTGACTCTGGACCGGCCGGCGGAAAATGAAAATGACAGAAGGGGTCCGAGGGACAATGGAGGCACAGGCGCTCATGCTGGGGGATTTCATGCGTTGCCCGGTCTTCATATCAGCACCACTGTGAACCGGCCACATGTGAACCCCCCTCCTAAACACCCCCCACGCACCCCTTCCAACCCACACACACACACACACACAAACACACAAACACAGATGCATGCACACAAAAAACATACACAATAAACATTTCCTCTAAAACCAGAACGCAGGGCGGAGTAACAGCGCCGCGGGACGATCCGGACGGGACGGACGCACAGGCGAAGAAACGCGGGACACGGAGCATCCTCGCTCGGGGCCGCAGGGACTACAAAAATAAATAAGCTGTATGACCTAAAATGAGTATATAGTAAAGATTTAAGCTATGCAACAACAAATATTTATACTCTGCTTGTAAACACACACACACACACACACACACACACACACACACACATGGTTGTGGTGTATATTAGGGGTAAAGCCTTCTGCCACCATAAACACAGAGCATGA
Organism: Clarias fuscus; assembly: GCA_030347435.1. Lineage (NCBI taxonomy): Eukaryota > Metazoa > Chordata > Actinopteri > Siluriformes > Clariidae > Clarias > Clarias fuscus. The sequence goes on along the minus strand of CM059219.1, from coordinate 2,792,675 downwards.
GTCATGCTTGGAGAGCTGAACGTCACAGTGCAACACACTCTGACCGCACACACACACACACACACACTCCTTCCATCCCTGCCTTCCTCTACAACCCTTCCACTCAGACACATCCCACTCTTCCACACACACACACACACACACACACACACACACACACACACACACACACACACACACACACACACACACACACACACACACACACACAGCCGGTTCTCTCACTCTCTCTCTCTCCGTACTCGTACATCCCCCCAACTAACAAAACACACACACACACACACACATACACACACACACCTCTACCATAACCGTATGTATCTCCCGATCGTCACACTGAAAGCAAGCGGACTACCTTTTCCGGTTCGGAGGGCCGAGGCCGAGTTTCTCGCCCGATCCCTGTGCGGGCTCCTAAAAATCCATGCTCGTCTCTGGCCCCAGCGTGACCCTGTGATCTAAACGTGAATGAATATTCGGTGCTGGGGAAGGAGGAGGGAGGAGAGAGGAGGTGCAGGAGGAGGAGAGATAGAGGCAGGAGGCAGGAGGCAGGAGGAAGCCCAGCTCCCTTGCGAAGCCGTGGCCTGGGAGGCTAATAACGAAAAAAACTTTAAACAGCAAGTTAATCACAAACAGGAGGGGAAAAGCTCACGCCAGCCTAGAACAATTCAACCGAGGGGCTCCCCTTACCACTTGCCCCATCACAAAAACACACACACACACACACACCGCCTTCTCAACATATTCAACCCCGTAACCCTCTCCCCTCCCCTCCCTTCTCTTCTCCTCTCATCTCCTCCCCTCCCCTGCACAATGCTTAATTTGATCCCTCAAGCCTTTTCAAAGTCACTTTCGGCGTTTGCGGGATCACACGCAGACGGGATTTGTTTTTAGAGATCCGAAAACCTCATTTAGACACCGAGAGGGACGGCGTTTCCATCGCGATGATCCATGACACGGATGCTGACCTAGTCTCAGTCGCCCGGACTTAGCCTTCACCGCTCATCTCACCAATCATGGAGGTGCAACGGTGGACGAGCGTGTATGTACACCCCTCCCTCCCTCCCTCCCTCCTCCCTCCCAGTGTTCCTCTGGATCCACCTCCAACCTGAATAAACTTTTTTTTTTTTTGGACAAAAGAAATGACGGCCAGATTAAAACGGACGGAAAGTGGGTTCATGTCACAAGCGTTTCCTCCTCACAGGCTTCCTGACAGCTTCACACACACACACACACACACACACACACACACACACACACACACACACACACACACACACAAACATGACTAGACTGTGCATGTGTCTCTTCGCTGCCCGTCTCCGGACTGGCCTCGAGGACATCTCCGTGCACAAAGACAAACCAGATGGACATCAGTTTTTCTCCCCCTTCATAGAAGAAGAATATCTCGCTTTCAAATCCACCAACCCCCCCCCCCCCCCCCCCCCACCCCACCCCCACACCCCCACCCACAACCCCAAGCCGGTATATCACGGACTGGGGAAACTCTCAAACCCTGGGATTCTCCCGCTCCACTTGATAGGAAGAGGAAGAGGATGAAGAAGAAAGAAGAAAAGGAAGAGGACAGAGGACACGCGAAGGACAGACCGATCAAATCGGAAATATTCACCAGTGGCTCGGAAAATGCGATGGTACGAGTTCTGACAGCTCACCGAGCACCCCCACCGTCGCAATAACCCACACACACACACACACACACACACACCTACCTAAACCCATCAGCAGCGGAAGCACGGCTGCAGTCTGAATATGTACGAGGGAACGAAATAAAGTATTGATTTTTCATTGGGTGGGAAAAAAAATGGATATAAAAACGGCATAACCTGAAATTGTCACAGCTATTTAGTTCATAGCTCATCACCCACCATCACGCGCACTCGGACTCGGACACGGAGCCGGCGGTGATTAGGAGACGTGAGCGGAGCGTTGTGGTGTATAGTGGACGTGCTCAACAACAACAACAACAACAACAACAACAACAACAACAACAACAATAGCAACATTCAGGTTATTACAGAATCATTTGATTGCTTTAATTCCAAGTGGTTCAGTTTTGCTTTTCATCCGTCCGTCTGTCCATTTCTCCAGAATCTACTGTATATCAGTTTGTCCAGTGGAGGGTCACGAAATCCTGAAGACTCCAGTACCAAGCATCGAGGTGCGGCGTGACAGAGCCGGGCACTAAACTATAAACCGCTAGAAACGTCTTTAAACGTTCTGTCGCTAAACTTTACCGGCTACATAATCAGAGCAGAGAGAGCATAAATACAGCAAAATGCGAAATCTACCCGAGTCTTTCCGGGCCGTCTGTAGATCCGTAGCTAGTCTGTGGTCCGATGAGCTGGCTCCAAATAAATAATTAGCATAAAGTGATTGTTATGGCGACGTGCGTTCTGCTACGCAGCTAGGAATGTTTCTGTTTAAAACAAAAAAACAAAAAACAACAACAATAAACTTTTTTTTTTTGTTCCCTCTTATGATTGTCGTTTGTTCAAGACATGCCACAGACGTCGTATTTGCCAATAAACCATAATAATACCAGAACCAGAAGAATCATAAACCACCCAGCGGCTTGGCATCGCTTCTTGAAGAACTCAAACAAATGGAAAAAAAAAAAAAAAAGAAGAAGAAGAAGAAGAAGATGAAGCAGCAAACCAAAGCAAGCAGGTATGCACGTACGAGGTGGTCCGAGTCTGTCCGTTAACGTTCTCCCCGTGTGTGTTGTGTGTTTACGTTTCTCTTTGGACACCGCAGGCCCGAACGGGGCGCCGTCTGAAAAAGATCCACCGCCCGTTGATTTATCGAGTGCAGAGATTTGCATATCTTTGTAGTGCCCGCGGTCTGGGTGTCGACCGCTCGCTAGGAGGCGTCGGCCTCGGGAAATCGATGCCTGGACGTATGTTGTGTGTATGCCATGTACGTGTCTGTGTGTGTGTGTGTGTGTGTGTGTATATAAAACACACACTCACACACAACGGTGCATCCTGTCACAAGGGGGCCCAAGCACTCGCTCGCTCCCTGCGTCGATGAAAGTTATACATAAGTGCGCATTAGCTGATAAAACAGAATATCCAAGAGTTCTGAATATGTTTTCTTGGTTAATCGATTTCATTTTAAGGGAAGCTAAGAGAGAGAGAAAAAGAGAGAGAGAGAGAGAGAGAGTGAGGCTGGTATTGATGTGTTTGTGTACTCAGCATCCCAGCTTATATTGGCTGTGGTGAAACTTTCCAGATCTGGAATCTGTGACAGCTAAAAGTTCAAAGCCACCGAACAGAGCTCACGCAGCACCTTGCCAGAAAAAAAAAAAAGAAAAAAAAAAAGACCAGTGTGTAGTGTAGTGTGTGCAGCGAACAGCTTCCCCCTAGACACACGCAACCCGTCATTATAGTTCCACCCCGGCCACCTCTAATAGCAATCCGCTATGGAAATCCGATGATTACATTGTGCACACACTCTGGAGCATCTTCACGACCGCTGCTGGATATTGGGAAAGAAAAAAACCCTCGAAACTCGCCTCGCTCGTGCCACTCTCGGGGACCTTTCTAATACAAATCAAATATTCGCCGCTATCTTTCTCCATTTGTCTTTCTTTCAGGCCCTCTTTGCATAACCCATCCATTACTTCCACATGAAATATGAAAAGGCAATATCCTCTCCCCTGTTTGTAGCGAAGCGTAATGCGATTGTGTTGTCATTTATAGGAAATAATCGCAAACCTCTCTTTCATTTTCCAGTTCAAACAACCATGAAAAATTAGCCTGCAAAGTCAGGAGGGACAGCGAAAGGGACATGCTTAGCCTATCGCGCGAGACACCGCGCTTGACATTTCTCCTTAATAGGAAAAAAAAAAAAAAAAAAAACCCACAGACGATTGTTTTCTATCTTTTTTTTCCTTTTTTTCTTTTCTTTCTTTTGCAAAAATACCCTTCGGTGTGTTCTTAATTAAAAGAAAGTTCTCGCGATTTGATCTCGATAAAGCTTTCCTCTCCTTTCCCGAGCTGCTCGGCCTGACCGAATCAGAGATCTGTAATTGAGTCGGAAAACGCTCGCAACCGGAATGAAAGAGAAACACGCTCGTGTGCACCGTCATGCAGCCGCGTCGCTCGGCGCTCCAGGCGAATCCGAATCCGAATCCTACTGTCCTGCGCGCGGAATAAATCATTCAATTTGCACTTCCTGAGAACAGTTTATTCCACATGTTTACTGCTTACTGCTTGAGTGGATAAGAAACCTTCTTTTTTATAGTTAAAAAAAATATATATATTATTTCACAAATGAATTTTTCTCTGACTTTGAGGAACTGACGTTACTATGAAATGTTAGCAATAGTTTACTTGCACTAGTAAACAGCTTATAGATTATAATAGAAACTGTCTCAATCAGTGTACTTCCTACTTGAGTGACTCTGACACTCATACAGGGGCGGATCTACCAGGGTGGCACGGGGTGACAATCGCCACCCTAAGAAAAAGCCTTGCCACCACATTTGCCACCCCAGCACTAGTGTCAATCACACTCACTCATCATCTATACTGCTTAATCCTGTATTCAGGGTCACGGGGGGCCTGGAGCCTATCCCAGGAGACTTAGGGCACATGGCAGGGTACACCCTGGACAGGGTGCCAATCCATCGCAGGGCACACATACACACACACATACACTCACTCATTCACACACTACGGGCAATTTGGGAACGCCAATTAGCCTAACCTACATGTCTTTGGACTGTGGGAGGAAACCGGAGTACCCGGAGGAAACCCACCAAGCACGGGGAGAACATGCAAACTCCATGCACACAGAGACGGGAATCGAGCCCGGACCCTGGCGGTGCAAGGCGACAGTGCTAACCACTACACCACCGTGCCGCCTTGTCAATCACACATCAGCCTTTATTTAATTTTTATAGTGCAATGTAAAAATGTGCATTCTAGTGTATACACCGAATGAGAATAGAGTTCCTTGAATCCACAAAAACCATGCAAGGATGCTTGCTTCAGTGTTGCCACCTCTCATAATTTTAATGCCACCCCCTTGCCACCCCATGAATAACAAAATGAACCAGTGCTGTAATTATAAAGACCCATCACAGGACTCTTACGTTATATTTACACTGCAAGCCATCTGGCTCAATTCTGAGTTTTGAAGAGATCGGCTCGTCGGCGGTATTTGTTGAGGTCCAGAAGAAGAAAGAAAGTCATCTGACAGCTTTTCGGGGAACGCACCCAGTCTAGGACCACATACAAAAGCGAATCAGATATTAAAATCCGATCTGTGTCACATTTGGGTAAAAAATCGGAATTGAGTCGCTTCAGTCCGTTAATGTGAACGTAGCCTTATTCACAACCACATTCCCTTCCCCATCCAATCGAAACCGACATTTACATCCAGAACCAGATCGCCAAAAATGCGTTGAGACGATGTCTCTTGATTAAAGTGCAATATGTGTGAATACAACTCACTTGAGTGAAGGCATGCGCTCTGGCACAGTAGTGGGTACTTAAGGAAATAAACAAATAAATAAATAAATAGAATGAAAAATCCCGGAATCCGAGGACTACCCCAGGTGGAACGCAACAGGTCTGAGATCGGATCTCAGCCCCTGATGAAGCTCGCCGTTTCCCCGATCTGCCTATTTACTCTGATATACAAACTAGCGGTAATTGGATTGCTAGCCATGGAAGATCCGTAATGAGGCTTAATAGACATGCGTTGTTTCTCTGCAGTAATTAGGCACAACATGATCAGGCCCCATATCTGTTTTCTGATCTAATTACTATAGATGTGTTCATCTGGCTAACAATTAATATTTGTTCATTTGCATCAGTATATATAGTAGTATTTATATGAGATTTGACAGCAGCACTGAGAACGTACTTCAGAGATTACGGCAAAGCAAATTTTTGTCATAATTAAAATCCTCATTGCTGCTCTCCAACATTTTCATTACAGGGCTGCGGAGCGGGTTCTTATCATGGAAGTGATGTGACTGAATGTATGAACGGTGCAACGGCATCGTAAAGTGAAACGCGGTTTCCTGCTGTTATAGGAAAATAATCAACAACCGAGTGGTGATGATGTGTGGAAAATGTTAGCACTCGGAAATAGAATTTTTAAATGTATTTGTTTTTATTCGTCTTTTTATTACAGCAACCTGCGAATGAGCTGTTACTACGGAAACATAATGTATTAGAACGATTGCATTCATATACATATACCTGGGACTCCCAGCAGAAAAATCAATCAAAACCTTCTGACCAATCAGAAGCTTATAGTGCTGTGAGATATAATCTCATATAATCTCTAACGCGGCGTTAACGGTGCAGGAGATCCTCCGATGCAGAACTGTTTCGGACAGGTGAAGGAGGACAGGTGGCGCGGTGTAGTCTAAACGCTTAGGGAAGATCATATACGATTTCCCAGACAAACGAGGTGCAAAAACTCGCACATGACCGCATGCTATTCAGAAGCATCTCCGCTCCTCTGTGCACCTTATTTTTTCCGCTCTCTGTAAATTTACATATTTCTAAAGAAGGATTATAGTTTGTGATGCATATAATGAGATTTCCTCTGAAAGAAAAAAAAAAAAGGCTAATGAAAAAGACCCATCTTGTGCAATTAGCTGGAGCTTATTTATTCTCTTCTTGTAATGTATTAATTCATTATCGCATCACTCCGCCATTATTTATTTATTTGATTATGCGCGCACCTTACAGCCTTAATTACAACCGGGCTCGGGAAAGAGGAGGGAGACAGGCAGTGGCCCAACTCCTCTATCAGTTGATCTTGTTATCCGTTTAATCTCAATAGTATATCCATCCAATCTCTTATCAGCATGCACTAATCTCAATCTAATCAGTTTACCAATTTGCTGTATGGAGGCTGAAAAAAAAAAAAAAAAAAAGACTCAAAAACGCTCTCTGGCGAAGGTAATCCTGTCGATGGAGCCCGGCTCTTCCAAACTCGTCTATTTCTCCTGCTGTTTGTTTTTTTTTTCTTTTTTTTCCCCCTTGACGTTTTGACTTCCTTACTGTTGAGCTTCATCGGTCAGTGTGGGTCATGGGTGTATAGTGGGAATTTTTTAGGCACATTATGTGAATGCAGTCCGACCCTTTAAAGATGATGCATGACTCAAAACTACAGCAATCCACCTTAAAAAAAAAAAAACACAAACAAAACAAAAAAAAAAACCTGAACGACCCTTGAGAAATTTTACTATGGTACATACTATAGTGTGGTATATACTACAAGTTTTTATGGTAAACTATAATATACCATAATATCACCATAGTGATATTTCAGACTTTACCAGGGTAGGCACAATAGGACTTTATAGAGAACCAGAGTACGTACCAGTGGGTACCATGGTAATATTATGGTATGTACCACCATACTTTGGTAAATACCATGGTACTTAGTTGGCGCCATAGTGGCTAACAAGTACACTATTATCTAAGATGTTATGTTCGTACATTCTGTACCATATCAGATATGTTAGTGTATACTACTGGTATGCTATGATACAGTTAGTACCATATTGTTGTATGAAATATTAGGTGTTTCAATAAACACTAGGGTATTCAATTAATGTTTTATAAATACATACAGTGGTACCATACTACTATATATATATATATATATATATATACATATTACCATTATGGTACATAAACAAGTCTAACATATTTTTTATTCTGGTATGTGTTGCCATAGTACAGTACTATACTACTGTTTATGGTAGAACCACAGTATCAAAGTATGTAGCACGTTAGCACTATGTGCCATAGTGAGGTATATGCACATCAGCAAATACCATGCTGCTATATCATGGTGCTGTCAAAAATACCATGGTACTATGTAGCATGATAAAGGTTCCAGTGGACGACTGTAATAATAGTAATTATAGAGAGTTTCAGACCTTTTCCTTCCTATTTAGCAAGCTGTCTTTGGCTCAGTGGTGGCTGAGAGAGATCAGTAAAGCCACTGCCAGGACGTGCAACAGCTGTCTCATGTTGGATTAACCATCCTGCATTAAAGCCCCGAGCTGCGTCCTGCGTGCTCCATCAGCCCAGCCTAGCTGCCCTGTCCATCAAAAGTCAGGGTTGAGATGGATCTGGAGTCTATCCTGGGAAAATCGCTTGTGTTTAGGGAATACACCATGAACGGGACACCTGTCCATCCCAGAGTACCGTCCCCACACCAGCCAACCCATCTCTCAGCATGTTCCTGGGAGAGGGACGGAAACCGAAACCCCTTGAGGCAACCAACAGGGATCCAGGGATGAACAGTTTTTTGAACAGTAACCCGAGCACAGGACCAAACTGCAAGGTGGTAACACTACTCTCGGTACCACCGTGTCGCCCAACCTGCCAACACGCCGAATCAAATAACAACCGTCCGATCGTTTCATGGGCACTTTAAATGATAAGCGTTGGACTAATGGGCTCAGGATCACATCCGAACCATTTTGTGTATTCTTTATGCTGACGGTGCAGAAGCAAGCGAGGAAATGAGACGGTGAGAGAGGAGAGAGAAAGAGAAAGTGAAAAAGAGAGAGTGCTGTCGAGTCATTAGCCCCCCTTGAGGAGGCCTAGGATTAATAATCGCCCAGCCCCTTCGAGACCACTGCTGCGCCTAAATTGGTTTAACGCATCTCCAACAGCAGCCAACACACACACACACAGCTACACCAACAGTGCGATTTGAAGCAGATTCTTTATTCGTGTAACTTTTTGCTGCGACTTCTTGCTGTTATTGTTGTTGCTGCGGTTGTCTCCTGCGCAGGTTGTGCGAGAAAAAGATTCTCTCTAATTAGCCAGAGGTCCATCTCATTGAGATGAGAGAGCAGGTAGAACACATTAATTATTCATCCCACAGGTAAACATCGGGGCAGCCATGGCTGATGAGGGGACTGAAAAAATGAGCTAGGCGAAGACACTAACTAACGCGGGCCTCTCCCTCGGGGGGCTGCTGTGTGAGGCAAACAAACGCACAGGCTTAGACACCTGAGAATCCTTCACCCAGCTCTCCTAAAACAAAACAGCACTTTTTCCAAGTCAACTAATGAAATAAGGGTATTAACTAGATACTAGAGGTGTAAAGAAACACCACTATTTGTTTCTATTTTATTCTGCGAATATCTAAAATATCTAATTTAAGTTTGAAGAGGGGGTGGCCTAAACAGGAAGGGTTTTTTTTTTGTGTTTTTTTGTTTGGAACTGGCTTGGACTGGTCCTCGGTCTCATCACTCATGCTCATAAATGTCCTCAACCCACACTTTTTTGTTGTTGTAGTCTATCAGAATGCCATGCCTCTGATCTCAGCCAGATGCCAACCAGATTGCCCCGACAATATGACTTCATATTTAGTACACTCACTCACTCTCTATACCGCTTATACTTTAAAGGGTCATTGGTGGCCTGCAGCCTACCCCAGAGGACTCACTGCACACGGTTGTGTACAGCCTAGATAGATAGCGTGTCAGTCCATTGCAGGGCACACAAGCGCTCACAGGAAGTACCTGGAGCAAACCCACCAAGCACTGGCAGAACAAGCAAACTCTGTGCACGCAGACCTGAGGCAGGAATCGAACCCTCGACCCTGACTTTTAATGCTTAAAAACTTAATCTGTTCATATTCTGTTACATCTCCTGACCCTAACCCTAAGCTGCCATTGGCTCATGAGTTGCGTCTGGGATGACTAGAGTTCCAGGAAAGATCAAAAATAAGATGCTGTGGGTGAGCCCTTATCTTTATCTAAATCCATCATGGATTCACCCTGAAGCTCGAATTCAGATCCTCACCCCATCTTCTTCTCCTTTTCCACTAAGTCTGGTTAAGGCAGACTTGCCTGGACCACAGGCCTCCTGAGAAGGCTGTGATAAGAATTCATTTCTCCCAATTATGGGCTCTTGTCCACTGCCTCAGTTCGTCAGTTCAGTGCAGCCAAGTCAATGAAAGGGCCTGTAATGAAGTAATCAGATGCAGCCTGACTCCCGGGGCCCTGCCTTCGACTCCCCGCTTTCTAAGCAAGGCTCCTCATACGGGTGCTGCAAAAGTGGTCTCTGTGTGTGTGTGTGTGTTGAGAATAATGCCATTCATTTGTGGCCAGAAGATAAATCTGCTTCAACCCTAGATCTCTCTGACGAGCTCTGGCGGGATTCAACAGCGTGGTTGATGTAAATCTACAGTAGGTACTTGTCATTCTTGTCACCTCTGACAGTGAGTGGTGGTGGAGGTGATGGTGGTCGGTAGAAGACCTATCTCTTGTCTTTCATTCTCTCCCTCTCAGTTCGTTGGACTTGCCCCCTTTCACTTCTCCGCCTCTGTTCCTTGTGTTCCTGTCCAACATGTGGAAGGCATTACAAGGAGTCTGGGAGAGGAATGCATGTGTTGAATCCTAATCTGGGCATTACATTTAGGCGGAGCGGTCATGTCAAACCGTTCTCCTTCCTTCGTCTTCTATTGGCATGAATGTTCCACCTTTTAATATAATATAAAAAATAAACCCTTGTATGATTGGTGAATATCGCAATCTTTTCTTCTGGAGGGATCAGAAAGTTTGCGTATTCTTAGTTGTTTTACGTTTGTGATACGCAAATCCAAGTGCCGACGGATCATTTTTCTTTCACCTACCCTTCACGGTAATGACTGAAAATATTTACTGATGCAACCGAATCCTGGCAAGGGTCCATCTCCTGCCACTGGGGAGGATTGGGGACCCATTTGATTTCTCTCCTCACCTTACCAGCTCAGAGCTGGGCCGCTAAAGCCCCTGCGGCTAGATTCCGCCTGACAAGAGCTCCTTAACGAGCGGCAGTCATTAACCTCTGGAGCAGGCAGCTGCCACGTGACGTGGTGCGCTCGGTCTGTTGCAGAAGGGCCCTATTGATCCCGTGTACTTGGTGCCTTCCTGGATGTTTATAATCAATATGCAAATGGCCCGCAGCATCGATTCAATATTAATTTTCAATTAGGAAATCCTCCGGGGTCCCATCAGGGTCAATACTCTACCATACAGAGTGCAGGCTTGAGCAAGTTGCAGGCATTGATGTTCCTCTACTACCAAGACAACTTACTTACTGTTTATTTAGTTTGGGCCTGCTGTAAGCACTCATTAGGACTATGGGCTGCAGCCAGAGAGATGGATGAAGCGCTATCCTTTTACCAGCCTGTTTTAGTCTCAGGTGGATTTTTTTTTTTTTTTTTTTTTTTTGCTGCGATATCCATGGGCTTTGCACCCTTTTTTTTTTTTTTTTTTTTTTTTGCTTGCCCTAATTACTCCTCTCATTTGGGTCCACTTTCACGGTTAAAGAGTTTTCCGAGGTGTCTTTAGCCGTCATCCGATACGGATCCATTCATGGAGGACTTCATCTATCTGCCATTTGACAAGTGCGACCACATCAGAGAGTCGGGCGCTGACTCGATGTCCCTTGATAGCCCTTAAATATGCAAGAAATCGGGCATTTTACACCGAACTCACAAACTTGCATGGTCCTTACAAGAGCAAAACAAATAAATAATTAAGGATGACCTCAATAATTTATGAAACACAATTACATACCCGGCCCAATCGTTCTGCCCGTTCTCACATTCGCTTAAAGCATACAAATTCATTACCGCAGAAAACCAGACCGTACCACAATGCCTGAATAAACCAGGATTGTAGACAATTCCAAAATATATCACTTTCCTTAATCTCTGTGTATGTATTTAATCCCCTCCCAACTCTCAGTGCAATTTCCCAAACCTACTGCTGAATTAATAACCTTTTCTCTGGACAGAAAAACACGTCTGCTTTCTCCACTAAAGTCAAGAGGTAGGGAAAAAAAAAAAATGTCCTCTGTTAAAACGGTGCTGTCTGATAAGTGAGGTAATGGATTCCAGGCAGGCCTGATCCTGCTCTTCAATGTGAAAACAATAGTATTGATTTATAAGCGTGTTGTATTTCCTGTACAGACTGGGTGTCTATCAGAGGCCATTTGATGGAGTGCCTGGTCTTGTCACCGCGCTACTCTCGGCCTCTACTCCGGGTTTATAAAGAGCTGGCGTTGACACAGCTGTGGCTCAGGGGAGAGAGAGAGAGAGAGAGAGAGAGAGAGAGAGAAGACGAGGAGGGTGATCAAGAGATCAAGAGGAAAGAGAAAAGAAGCGAGAAATTATCCCTAGATCCATTTTATCCAACGTACTGAGCAGGTGAGAGTTGATGTCATAACAGTGGAATGCAAACCACATTAAGCACGGTAACCGAATCCCTGTGTGAGGACAGACATGGCCTGCTCACAATCCAATATCACCGCATGGACAGGAAGCCACAACACTCATTTAGGAATCATTACAGTCTTCAGTGGAGAAACGAGGATGGATAAATGAGCTGAGATGACTTAACAGCAAAGCAGAAGGAAAAGGAGGGCTGTAAGATGAGGTGTAAGAGCCTGTAAATACACTCATTCACAAAGGCGTCCTAGTTTTAGTTCGTGCAAAATTCAAAGAAGAAAAAAAAAATAACCTTACATATATGCATATAATAAAAACACTAATAATAATAATAATAATAATTGAAAAGAAAATAATTGATGTGTATTTATTTATTAAACAGTAAAAATAATCTAGATCGCTAGATTATTTTCAATAATTGAAATCACAGGATTGAATCGAATATTTGTTTATTTGTTTTTAAATGATCAATAATCCAGTTCACAATGATTAAATAAAATTATTTATTTATGTATTTATTTATTTGATCAGTAACATACTGTACATCGAAAGGAATAAAGAACACCTTTGTTTGTTTGTTTGTTTGTTTGTTTGTTTATAATAATCAAGATAACTATTTTTTCCTGGAATTTAGAATAATTTGATTAATCTTTTTTTTATTATTATAAATGTACAAGGTAAAATGGAAGATCATGAAATGATTAGCATCTCCAAAAGGGCGGGACCTACAGCATGTTCTAGCAACTTTAATTATTAAGTGCTCCTTTACCCATCCCTGAGAAACACTAGCTGTGCTAACATTAGTCATTAAGTAATAGCTAGCTAGTTAATTATAAAAGCATAAACATTGTACCTAAATGATTATTTTGGTGAATGGTTCGAATTTTTAAAACAAGCTTTTAAACTGGCCCTTTGGTGGAATGTTTGAGCCAGCGCTGTGGCCGCATTTAGCTCGACCATTTACATCAGACCAACTGAATCACCACAAACCAGCAACAGCACTTAGGTGGAGAAGCTGCTGCGCATAAACCCACAACCTCGGTGAAGCACTACAGAGTTTTATAAGGTGTTTAACCTGCTTGACTCACAGCTCACACACTGTTTTTTTTTTAGAGGATGGTCTACTGACCCTGCAGGTACTCGAGCACGTATAGCTCAAAGGGCACGATGAATATACATAGATTAACACACTGTGTATTTCGGTGCAGCTACCTGAATATGGACGTAATTATACATTCGGCTCTGCCACAGAGCACCGAGATATCCTCGCAGGTCTAGCAACATGTGTATGAGGCTTATGCTCTCAAGCCAAGGCTTTGCCCTTGAGGTTCGGGTCGCTTTTTGCTACATATCGGTCTGATCTTTTTTAGAAAGCTGTGAACCATGTCTTAAAGGTCAATGCAAGCGGCATATACACCAATCAGCCAAAAGTATGAACTGAAAAATATTGATTATCAATTATATACCAGTGATCTTGAGACATGATCATGCGTACCAATGGCTCTTCTATGCCTGTTGGGGTCAAAGTCCAGCCCGTCTGATCCGATGCCACAGAAAGGCCAATGTGGCACTAACTGGGCCAATACTGGGCATGATAGTCAGGTATCAGAACACCCGGTACATCACAGCATGCCATGTAATAGTTTAGCAGGCATCGAGTTAAAGCTTGTTGAGTCTGATCTTAATACAACCGGCAAACAAGTCTGATCCATGGAGGCCCCACCCTGCAGAGCCAGCAGAGAGCCTGTGGAGTCAGGCCACAATACTGGACTTAATGTTTTTGGTTTTGATTTTATGGCTGATTGGTGTGTACGTATGTATGTATGTATGTATGTATGTATGTATGTATGTATGTATGTATGTACGTATGTATGTATGTATGTATGTATGTATGTACGTACGTATGTATGTATGTATGTATGTATGTACGTATGTATGTATGTACGTATGTATGTATGTATGTATGCACGCACTGCTATTTATTTATGATTTTTTTTTTTTTTTTTTTTACTTCAGACCACTCCCATCAGGTCCTTCACCCCAATTGGTCCAATGTTCAGCCCAAAGTTGCGCCCTTCGATTGCTTTAATCAAAGAGACAAAACGGTCTGCGCTGCACGCTGCGCTCGCCAGCTGAAGCTGTACCAACTCTAATTGGTTTAGGGATAACATTAATTACCACATTGCTCATTAATGGATGAAGCCTTTATTGGTCCCATTGATCAGCAGGACTTGTTAGCCATCATCCTAAGCAATGGTGGATGTAACAAGCTTACATATTGGCATATCTATTAATGAAATCAATTCCTGCCTAGCAGCTGCCAGTCCCCTCTCGCCAGCCCACTGCTCATCCCATCGCTGCCCCGTCATTCCTCCGGACGCGCAAGACAACAGAGTAAACCCGTCCAACTCTTTAATCAGAGATCTCCTGATGTAAACGGAGATTCTAAATAGGGAAGAGGGAGGACCGCAAGGACGAATACAGAGTCTTGGCCATGTCGCGCTCTGGTGTTACGCCCCACCGCAAGTGTCAGCTTTAACATTCCCGTTAAAGAGACAGAAGAACCAAAGAGGCCAGGAGTATTCCGGATAAACAGACAGGCCAGGAAATTCAACACACTAATTCCAGACTTCACAAGACTCCTCGGAAAAGTTCAACAGGATTACCTCCATGCTACGGCTTACCAAATTGCGACTCTTAGCAAAAAAAAAAAAAAAAAACAAGCTCCGGGCGGGTCGACCGAGTGTTCTTCTTTAAACTTCACCTTCCTCTCTTTTCTAATTGAGATCAATGCTGCACTTTAAGACTCATTGATTAGCACTTTAAAAATACACTCCGTGTCGCAGAGGGCTCACGAAAGGAAGGCGGACGATTTTAAATATTACATGGAAAGGCATCCTGATAAAGCCCCAGGACGGGGTTAACCAAACAAAAGCGACGGAGCTGCGATAAGTTAAAGTGCGCCAGGATGACAAAGTGAAAAGGATTACAAAGTCAAGCCCAAAGCGCTTCATTTGCTTAATAACCAACATTTTGGCAGAGAGAAGAAATCGTGACAAGACGGAAATCCTGAAAAATCCCATTTGAAGACAACACCTTGAGCTCGCTTACTGGCTGCCAAGTCTAAAGCAATAAGCACACGTGATGAGCCGCATTACCTTGACGCTGCATGTAAGCGCGTTCCGGGACGGAAAAGAAAACATTGCACTTTTTTATACCTGTTTGCTAAATAAGTCAAATTGATTCATTGACTCGTTTCCTATTTGGTCTGAATTCACACTACACATAATTATATGGACTAAGAAGCAAAATAAAAGTGATCCGAGGTTCATGCAGGGTTGAAAATGTTCTCATAAAACCCTTTTTTATTGTATTGGTTAGAAAAACGATGATGGAAGAATGCGATCGAACCTTTGCCAAGCGTGTGCAGAAATCACGAAAATCGCCCGAGCGTAGAGAACCCGGAGTTGGCGCTAAATAAATAATTAGATCATTTCAATAAAAGGCTTGTTTAAAACATACGCTGCATCACATCCAGCCGTAAATGTCTCTTTTTGTTTGTCAAACACAGAACACTTGGTGTTTCCGCAGGGCTTCGGCAATCCCAAACAATCGGTTCGCTTTTTTTTTTTTTCTTTTTTTTCAGAATCGAGTCGATTCGGAGTTGAATGTGGGTGCAGGAGTTCACTTTAAATCAGACCAAGACCACCCCGCTCGGAACGCTTTACCGCCCCGACCGCGATGGCGTCTCTGCTCTCACCTTCCTGGAGTATAAAAGAAGAAGAAGATCACCTTTTCCTTTTTTAAGAAGCCACCTGGAGCCAGTTTCGCAAAAGGTGCCACTGACTCCATCCCCTCAGCCTTTGGAGCTTTATTTTTTTTTTAACCCCCCACAAAACTCTCTCTCTCTCTCTCTCTCTCTCTCAAAAAAAAAAAAAGAAGCATTTTTGAAGTTATTATAAGACTAACACAGTGACTGCTCACTTGTACGTACAGCTCGGGTTCTTATCAGCCTGTGGCAGGGTTACAGACACAGCGTGGGTTGCTTCTGTGTTGTGACATTTGCAGAAGTGGAGTAGAAACTCTCTAAGACGGCTTTGCGGAACGTTTTTAGCGGATAACACAACTATAAAGGTTACAGACGAGCACAGAGAAAGCGAGGGAGTCGGTGAGAACGTGCGTGTTTATGTGTGTGTGTGTGTGTGTGTGTGTGTGTGTGCTCAATAATGCAACTGATTTGGCTGTGAAACCAGACGCACTCAGGCAGGCAGTTTGGCGGACACCCAGTTACTCGCTCTGGGTCCTACACGCTGCTCTTCCAGGCCCCGTCCCCTGGGCGATGCACAAGCCGGCTGAGCAATTAACAATTTCATGCTGATTGCCTGAAGCACGTTTTGCCCGGCTATAAAGATAATGGCATGAAAGGTGCTTCACTCTTCACAGTGTTCCCCATCGGCCCGGTCGCTCAAGCCTTGTTTTCCTGCGCGGTTCAAATTCCCGAAACGACATCACGGCCATTTCTCAGCTAACAGCAGGGACGGAGGACCAAAAAAGACGATCGCTTCTGCATGGGGTACAGGTCAAACTCCCATCATGCACTGTTTTAAGGAATAAAACATGACAGAGGTTTCGCTGCAGTAACTTACAGTGCCACAATTACAACGTTTAAGTTCTTAATCAATGACATCATGCTTCTTAATCCATTTATAGTTTCAATTAATGCAGTATTCTCAGTTCTCAGTTGTTCCTTCACCTTTCTCTATTCTGAGCACTGGAGACTCCTTCCTCAGAAAGGTTACAACTTTCTACCGTTTCAATTAACAAATAGGAACACAAACATAAGCTGTTAGAAACTACAGTCATTTTTCTTTTTTTTCTTGAGCTTTGCCCCTTTTATCCCGAAACAAATCAACAAAAGTAGGATGCCCGTCTTGCCGCAAGCCCTCCATTTCCTATCAGGGTTTTGTGCCATGCAGCAGCTGGGTCGTATAGGTCTTAGGGTCAAAGGTGTTGCCCAAAGACCTAATTCTGGTGATCCGGCTGTAGCAGTGCTGCGGCTCGAACCCGTGACCCTCCGATCGGAGCCTCAACCGCCCGAGCCTGGTACTAAAGACGCAATAATGTATCAAAACTCGCAAAAATTATAATCAGAACTGCCTCTGACGCACAATTCAACATCATATCATCGCTAGCATCGATCGCTACAATATCCGTAAAAGCGCCTTTGTAAACCTAAGCCGAAAAAAAAAAAGCAAGAAAAAAAAGCCAAGAAGAGCTGGGTGTTTTCCCCGTGATACGATTGTGCTCCGAAGACGGACAATAAAATGGCAGAATTAAAAACAAACAAACAAACAAACAAACAAACAAACAAACAAACTAAAATCCCTTGCGTACACTCGCACACAAAAGCGGAGAGCCTCGGGGGTATCCAAAAAAAAAAACACACAAAAAAAAAACGGCTGTAAATCTGCTTGTGACTCTATTAAACGAAACTAGCTGCGAAGCAGTCATTAAAATGAGTTCATTTCAGCAGATTCAGTTGAATAGCCTGTATTGAGTTGCTGTTAATGCACACTATATTCTGTATGTCGATACAAATGAAGGGTCTACTGAAAGGACAAAGGAAAAGGACTAAAATATAGACATACGTGCACGCGCGCACACACAGAGACGCGCGCTAATGAACAGACGAGTTCAGGAAACCCGTCCCTACACGCACGCCAGACAGCTCGCATGCCCCATATATCCACTCATTCCATTCTAAAGTGCTGTCTCTGCTCCACTAATGATATTTTTGTGTTAATGACCGCCTGTTTTAAATGCAGCAGCTGCCTGGCCCATGCTGGCAATTTGGGGATTTATTTAGTTCTTGTTTAATGTTATGACCAGACTAGGGGGGAAAAAAAAAATGAGTTGAACTTGAAATGAAATAAAATAAAACCCGGACACGGCGTTGGCGTTGGCGCGCACGCAACTTGGAGAAAGCTTAGAAAGAATACCGCGATGATCATCTGTCTTCATAAAAAGCACTTATTTCTACACTCAGAAAGAAAGAAAGAGGAAGAAAGAAAGGAAATCGCTCTCTACATACTGTGTGCACTCCGGTAACAAGTATCCTTTAGCACCTTTATTTCTAAACGATGTAATCATGCTACGTGAAGAAAGAGGATTGTTCTGCCGCGGACATTAAGTAAGTATTATTTCTTTTATTTCTTTTACCTCGTGCAGGACTTCAAGAGTTAATCAAGCGCGTTTAGATGACAGATGATGCAAACGCAAATCACGACATCCGTATACCTTATCTAACTTTAGTACGCATATTTATACCTTTAAAAACAACTTAACGCTAATACAATTCATTAAATCGCACAAGAATCATTTTTCTTCACACGACACGCTCGAGAAACTGCGCGCTCGGAAAATGAAGGTACCGAGCAGGACTTCTTGCTGGGATGGACCCATGAATTATCTCTAATACTAAGTGTTTTTTTTTTTTTTACCTGGGTGCGATATAGCATGTTAAATTAGCTTTTGTTATAGAAAGCTATAAACGTTCATCAGTGCTCCTTGGGGCTTAATTATTGCACGTTAAATTGTTTTTAAAGGTAGGAAAAGCGCACCCGCAATAGTTCCACATCAGTAGCGAGAAAACTACCATGATCACTATTAGTACCGTCATTTGCTACGTGAGCGAAGATGCGCCACCGTGTACGGCGCCCGTATGCGTGTTCTGCACGCTCAGTCATTTTTAAGGGTATACGAATGCAAATGAGAAGGAAAAAGCACCGGTATTTCTGCGATGTAAATGCGTCGCCGAATCCTAGCCCCTCTGATCTCGCGGCCGATTGCACCAGGATCGGCTCCTCGCTGCGATCTTTATTAAAAGATCTATCGGAATGGATCAGACACCCAGACCAGACGGGTCATAAAACCCTCCACATACACCCTGCATCTGCACCCTTGACCTCTTGACCTCTTGACCCCCTGCTGGATGTTTGAACATCCAGCTGCACCTCGTCTGACCAATCCCACACACAATATATTCCTGTAAGTATTATATATATAGAGGAGAAAGACAAGAACATTTGAAGCGTTCGAGTGAAAATAATAAATAATAAATTCAATTAATGCAATTAATGCACGCCCCCATGCCCCCCCACCCACCCCAACCCTACCACACAAGAAAAAAAAAAAAAAGAGAGAGAGAAGAAAAAAAAAAACTCAAAGGCCCCGGTAGCCGCCCTCCACCGGCGGCCCTCCGGTCCACCATCTAAATTGCAGTCACATCCCCCCGCTCGCAGAGGATGATAATTGTAGAAGGCCAATAAATTACTCCTGCCTCCGCATCAATTATAAGCATCACGTCTGGCAATGAGGAAAATGAGATCTTGTGACAAATTTCATGAGGCTTGACTGCCCAGCAGTCTTTCTTAACATGCTACAGATAGCAATCCCTTATCTAGCCTCTGTAATGGGGAGCTACGGATAGAGAGATGGAGCAGCGGCCATTTAATTAAAAAGCTGGGTAGGAGGCTGAGGGGAGGAGGGGAGGGGAAGGGAGGGGGGGGGGGGGGTTATGGGGAGGGCTAGTTCAGAGTAATTCATTGACGAGACCCTGGAAGGAGACAAAGGCTCTGTCACCCATATCCGTCCGTACATGCGATGGCGGCCAGTTTAATAGGAACACCCGAGCACGTGTAACGTACTGTACACTGTATACGTTAGGTGATCCAAAGAGCCGGTCGAGAGTTAGACGCATCGCAGATAACCCTGGAAATACAAGCTTGATGTTCCTGATAAACGTAAGAAAAATCTGTCTCGGATCTCAGTGACTGACCGAGTGATTTCATTAACTGTTGAACACGGAGGGTCATGGTCGGCGAATAACGACTCTGTGTAATCGGGGTGAGCAGAAGAGCATGACAACACTGCAGAGCATCGGTCAGCCCAGACGTAAACACAAACCGGACAGACGTGAGCTTGTTATCGAGGTTGATTTTTATTTTTTTTTTTAATTTCCTTATTTTTGCTTTGCTCCACCATTTTCCAGAGCTCTTTTAGTATAATTTCTTTCTTATTTGAGGAGTTTGAAAAACGAGAGGTGTTTGATCCATAAGCGCTAGACCACCACGCTTTTGAGATCAATTTTTTTTTTGTTTTTGTTTGTTTAAATAAAATATTTATTTATTTATTCATTCATTTAATGCACCGAATCAAAATGTCCCCTGTACGTAACCCCATTCCCACCTGGCGAGGCGAGAGCGTGGGTGAGGGCGGAGGCTGCCAGAAAAACGAGAGAGCTTGATGAGGATTTATGGCAGACCGGGAGACGGCAAAAATAAAACACCAAAAGGGATGGCCCTTAAATCTCATTCTCCGGCGCAATATTCATTGCTGTTGCAATCGGGCACACTGATAGAGCATCGCGAAAAATGACTGCTGCGTTCAAATTATGGCTGCGCTCTCTACTAATATTTAACATCATTAGAAAATCATTAGAAAACCATCATAAAACCTGGGATTATGACTAGAGCATTAAACACAATGATTATTCAGTGTGTTCCTTTCCCGTGCCTTGAAAATGAGATTTGCCTCGCCGTGCCTGTGTGGAAAGGAAAGTAAGAGTATTTCTCATAATTACTATAACATTTGAAAAACATTGACCGGCATGAATTACTATAGCATTATACGATTGTGTTTTCTTCCCCCAAAGCAAAGTTCTTGGAGATGGGATTTTGGGGAATGACAGTTCCAAGGAGCATTAATGTAATTTCACTCGGAGCTTAAGCGAGTTAATTCGGATATTGCTTTTCCTGCCTGCACTGTTTCGTTAATATGTTTCTGTCTGCATTTAACTGGACATGCAAATAATTCTATATACGGATTTATATATATATATATATATATATGTACAGTACCGTATATAAAAATCTAATCACCTTGAAGGATTTCCACAGAAGCTTGCGTCCTAGTCAAAACGTCCATGAGCGTGTGATTATCAAAAGCACGTGCATTATCACAGAGAACCTGAACCCCGCGCAGCTGCCTTTAAGTGGCTCGGGTTCACGCAGGGAAGCCGGGCCTCCGGATCCTTCTGCCGCCTTGTCGTCAAGCGCAGAAGGAACCGACCCTCTGGCCCCTAAATACAAAGTGCCCCTGGTTGAGTTTGGGATTCACAAAGGAGGATT
The DNA here is from genome assembly GCA_030347435.1 of Clarias fuscus. Taxonomy (NCBI): domain Eukaryota; kingdom Metazoa; phylum Chordata; class Actinopteri; order Siluriformes; family Clariidae; genus Clarias; species Clarias fuscus. Next base: position 2,771,256 of record CM059219.1, on the reverse strand, counting down.
TAAGAAACACACTGAGGACATTGTGACACCATTTATTATTGATTGTTCCACTACATCAATGATTAACGGCAGAACGTTGATCCTAATATCACGGGTTACCAGAGCGTCATGACAACACCGGGCTTATCGCGGACCCTTTCTTAACGCCTGTACACTCCCCGCTGGTAACAAGTCCTTTTTGCTTTTCTGTTTGTTTCGTGCCCGAATTATGTGCAGCTTATCATTATTCCATTAATGAAATGAACTATAGCTATGAACATATAGGCGGCACGGTGGCATAGCGCTTAGCATTGTCACCTTGCACCTCCAGGGTCCGGGTTTCGATTCCCGCCTCAGGGTTTGTGTGCACAGAGTTTGCATGTTCCCCCCGTGCTGGGCGGGTTTCCTCCGGGTACTCCGGTTTCCTCCCACTGTCCCACAGATATGCGGCTTAGGCTAATTGCCGTTCCCAGATTGTCCGTAGTGTGTGAATGTTGACCAGAGATCCTACCTGCCGTAAAATGAGGATAAATACAATGGAAAGCACCATCGGCTTCAACAGTAGTTGGACTACAGAGGTTCCCAGATGTAATCAGGCACAGATATCATCAATGGGCTTGAAAAAAAAAAAAAAAAAAAAAAAAACAGCAATCTAAATCACTGTTGACCGTCATGGATCGAAATCTCTAGTTCTTTTTTGGTATTTTTGCATATACTTGGAGTTGCTTAAGACTTCTTGCCAATTGTATTGTATTTGTTCCTGCAGAATATTTGACAAAGAAGTCAGTGCATGTTCCAGAAAAATCCAACACATAAAGGAAGCCAACTAGTTGAAGCGAAAGGCTTGACCTTGACTTAGATTAACAGTCATGGAATTTGACACATGCCCTTATCCAGAGCGACTTACGTTTATCTCATTTACACAACTGAGCGGTTGTGTGTGTTAAAGATCCTGCTTAAAGCCCAGCAGGAGCAGCTTGGCAGTGCCTCCCAACCTTCTGATCAGTAGTCCAACGTCTTAACCACTCACTAACCTACGACTACCTCTTGATCTTGGCTTATTATGGTTGTGGACTTGTCTTGAATTCAACAATGGTTAGATACAGTAGTTTTCCTGGTTGTCCTTCTGTGATGGCAGAGCCCCCGTAAATACGAAGCTATTGCAAAAAGACAGGAGAATAAAATTCGATTATATTTTCTGTACTGATTTAAAGCAATTAATATCGTCATAAACCAGCTTTACAGAGCGGCATATATATATATATATATATATATATATATACGGTGCTGTGCAAAAGTTTTGAGCCCGCCCCATTTCTTCATATTAAATTCAATTAAATGATCCTGATGCTGAAATTAAAGTAATTAAAGTTACTAAAGTAGAAATTAAAGTAAAGTAGAAGAAATGTTTTTACTGCGACAGGCTGGAAAAAAGCACCTAAAGGTACAATTAAAAAATTTAAAAAGGTTGTTTAGGTACGTAACGCACCTCAGCAGCGACCTCGTTTCCCCTCTCGTCTCTTCCAACCATTCGGCATCAGCACCAACCTGATCACCTGTCATCATCTGCACCTGTTTCTCACTGGCTCATGCCTTAAATTGAGGTAAGATGCTTTTTTTTAATATGCTTGAATGATTCATGGGTCACTGTGCAGCTTAACAAACACAAAACATTTCTCTGAAACTGCTCAGGACTGAAAATAATGAGAGACTTGGTAAAAAAAAAAAGAACGTCCTTCAAGAACTATTCCTCAAGACTACATTAAAAATATGAGACAGTGGAAGCAAGATATGAAGAAATGAGGGGTCAGGGGTAACTCAGTGGTTAAGGCATTGGACTACGGTTCGGAAAGTCCCAGGTTCAAGTCCCACGACCACCAAGTTGTCCCTGTTGGGCCCTTGAGCAAGGCCCTTAACCCCAACTGCTCAGATGTATAATGAGATTTTAAAAAATAAATGTAAGTCGCTCTGGATAAGGGCGTCTGCCAAATACCTAGATGTAGATGTAGGGATGGCTCAAGACTTTTGCACAGTGCTGTATATTTAGATCGGAAGAAGCCTCGATTCAAAAAGTGAGCGCATCCTCATTTGGGGGACACAGGATACCATTATTATTTGACACTAAAAGGAGGATCTGTGTGAACAGATGAGCACAGGATAGTGTTTATGATTATAACAGTTATAACTTCAGTCATGCGGTTTCCCGTTTCGAGGGGTTAGACTATAAGCTAATCCAGTATTTTCCTCTATTTAGGAGCGAGCTCTAAATTATTTCCAAGACGGGGGAAAAAGTACGAGGTTAATATAAGAGCAGCTCCTTGTCAAGGCATTGAGAGTAATTCAACTGACACTGATGAGAATCAATGTTCCTTTGAATGCATTACTTGGCTGAAACAGGGCTTTTGTCCCTTAAAACCTAGCCGGCGAAAAATGATGCCCCATCAAACAATAGGGAAGGTGAAAATATAGAGAATGAGAGAGAGAAAGAGAGAGAGAGAGAGAGAGAGAGAGAGAGAGAGAGAGAGAGAGTGTGTGCAAGCCTTCTCTCCATACCCGCTCTCACCGGAGCCAAATGGATTCCGAGCACTTTATGCATTAATCAATCAATATCTCTCACTGTACATCAACGGCGCAACCAAGTTATGAATGACCTTTCTGGCGAAAAAAAAAAGGGGAGTAAAGGACATTTTAATGTGCATAAGACTGTGCACAGCTTTGTAACTTTGGCCTGGTTTTCATCACGCGCGATTACACACGCATAAGGCATGTGGGCCATTAATACAGCCCTAAATACGACGGGGTTAGTCGTTATTCACTTGGCACGTGCGGAGTCGATGAGGGAGAATGAGACCGTATCGCTCTAACACGGATGTCACGCGTGATTGAATTCTCAAATCTGATTGGTCAGAAGTTGCTGAATACATTTCTATAACGGCAGCTGTTCCAGTTTATATACCAGCGCACACATTCTAAGACACCGGAAGGAGTCTCCAGTGTCAGAGGTCAAGCTGTAACTAAGGTTTCTGACATTTACAGAAGAGAACGGAGAAGGTTGCAGTTTCTCAGTGACATGAAATGAATCAGCTATGAAGGATGAAACGGTAACATTTTTTAATGAATAGAAGAACATAATAGTAACAGAGGAATAAAACACTTCCCCATATTTGGAAGTCATAACTACATGGAGGTAACAGGAACTCCGCTTGGTGCCACGCTGCATCGTTGATTATTTTTCTCTAACTACATGACACGTAGTGTTTTATTACTTAACTAACTGTGCGATTCGCATAACTGAATCCTAATACCTTCAGACACGCTGCGCACTACACGCAAGGCTCTGATTGTTTTTCATCATTGTGTCTTCTTATTAAAAGTCAAGGTTTTTCTTTTCATCAGGTTTTTCAAAAAAAAATCTATTTTCGAGCATAAAAAAAAAAAAAGATTTAGTGATGAAACAAAGCCGGAGCATCTGTCACACTTACCAAAGCCTGTCAGCCTTCAGTGATACACACCGGACTTTTTGCGTCAATGGAAAGCCAAGCAAAGCAAGTAAAAAAAAAAAGTTTTTTTGTTTATTTCTTTGCTTTTTTGCATTTAGTGAAGACATAGCACCATAAGTCCCCATAAGAATGTTATCAAGGACGGTAGCAAGAAGAAAAGGGAGCCGCTTTCAGTTTGGTTTTTACAGCAGCCGGGGCTGAGATGAATCATAAATTAAGGTTATGTCTGGTTTATTGTCAAATTTATTTCATATTTTACTTCATTTTACATTTATTTTCTAAATGTTTTGATTACTTTTATATGCAAAAATGATGATGATGATGATGATGATGATAGTGTTGTAAATACTGTAGGTAATATTGGTCATATTTTTGGGTGGCTGGAACGAATTATCTGCATTTACATTATTTCCCTATAAATTTCATCTTAAGAACGGATTCTTTTCCGGAACGGATTCAATTCCGATGCCGATGTACCACGGTATTTTGGAGAGAAGTCATTATGACAAACAAGACAGAAAGGTACTCTACTTCTCGAGGTGCCTCCGGAGAACTTGCGGGAAAAAAAAAAAAAAAAAAAATCAGCTGTGCGTTTATCGCTCAATCGTTACGAGTTCCATCCCTCTTTAATCCATGAACCTAGAACTTTCTGAACAAACTCAATAAAATATCTTTCTATTAAAATGCCGCAATCATAAAAATCAGATAGTGTTCACTTTAGAGAGAGTTGGGGGGGGGGCGGGCGAGGAAGTGAGAAAGAAATGGATTTTGGTACATTTAAATATTTAAGAAAGAGATAGAGAAAGTGAGAGAGCGAGAGAGAGAGAGAGAAATACTTTCCTGGAGGCGGGAAATGGTCGGCAGACAAAGCACTAAAGAATTTGCCTTTTTTTTTTTCTTCCCTTCTTTAATGGGGTGGAATAAGAAATAGGCAGGGGTGCATAAAGTAATAAGAGAAAGGAGCTTCCATTTTGGCGCCCCCTCCTCGCTTCTTTCCCGCTTTTCCTTACGGGCTCTGCTGGAGCGTGGAGGTGAAGCATGGAGACAGAGTGGAACGGACAGGAGCTGACTGCACCGAGAGGTTGAAGAAAGGAAAGAGCTCGGGCCGGGGGCACAAATTAATGCTATTGTGGGTCCAGCGGAAGACCCTTAAACAAAGGAGACATCACTCTCTCCCTCTCCTCCGCCCAATTAGATTTTCTTGCACCGTTTTACATGACAAAAAGAGCGAGCGGGTTTCGCCTAATTCCACCCCGGCATATTATGCGTCCTTGACACAGGTGCCTCGGAAGCTAAACGAGTGGCAGATTAGCGGAAAAGGAGGGGGGACGGCTGATTGACAACAACCTGCGCGCACGGTTTAGACACATCTGCTATAACTCCATTCTACCTCTGACATCCACTCCCCTCGCTCTCTTTAACAAGAGCCTGACATATTCAACAAATACATGAGAAAGAATACACGAGACACGTTTAAAAAAAATATTCTCAGGTCTGTCTCCGTCACCTTTATCTGGCTCTCATGAAACGAAAAGTTTGAATAATATCTACATGATAAAATAACACAGAACTGTGCTTCACGGAATTATAATTAGTAATAATAATACAGTGATTATTATTATTATTGTTGTTACTCTTACTTTTAAATTGACTTTATTACACTGTAATGATACTGTATGAGCACTGTGGCTCATGTAATATCACTGTCTCAGTCAAGCAGACACATTTTACTGTATTTTTCATTCTTGTTTTGACTCGTGTACACAAAAATGCACAAATAAAAAAATAAAAAAAAACCTCTGCTTCTTATGACTGTTACAAGCACTAAAACGGGAGACTCCTTGCATAAATGTGACAGGAAACATTAAACCAAATATTGAAATCACATTTTCGGTTTTAAATCAAGCGTAATCCTGTGTCAGTTACATAACAAAGGCAGCTAAAATTGTGCGGGAATATGACCTCACCAAGAGACTGGGTATACAGGGAGAACAGAAGAGGACTAAGTACCGAACCTTGTGGATCCCCTCCATGTCACCTCCTACCACTGACCTATGCGACTCGAAAAAACCCCGACTCATACTAATGCTTTATGAACACCTTCAAAATCAAGAACATTACACGATTCTTTGTAAAACCACAAGATGCCACATGCAGGAGCGTCCGCTTCAACCGAGCTGTCCGCATTCGACAGCATTAGAAGAAGTTGAGTAATTAAAACTTGACTGCTATTCATTAAACAATTTTTGTTATACTGTATATATTATAAAGGAGCAGTTCTAACGTACAGCGTGTGCTATTAAAAACCACGGGTGGCTTGTCATCTCCGTGGCAGCTCGCTGACGATGGCTCATTAAAGCCGTGCTGTAAAGTGACACAGGAACTTCAGGCTAATTTCTGCCGCCTCAATTTGTCCTCTTCCATGACGGTATTAGCGCCTGCTTGTATTCTAAGGAAATTCAGGAAAATGCCTTATTATTATGCTTTAGGTCATAATTTCATCTGCTGCCATTACTTGTGGAGAGAAAGGGAAGAAAGAAAGTGAGAGAGTGAGAAAGAGAGGGAGAGGGAGAGAGAGAGAGGGAGAGGGAGAGGGGGGGGGGGGCATTAAGAGACCACTTGAACCAGAATTATGAGATATATATGTGGGCATAATAAAACTGTTAACAACTAGTGCTAAAAACTAATGTTTGTTTGGGAGCCCAGGCATTTTTTTTGGTTGTTGTTGTTGTTGTTTAACGTTAGCTTGATGTTCCTTCGGCATGTACTGCAATAAGGAGAGCTCGAAAAAACTTCAAAAACAAGTGTGAAAAGCCCTTGGTCAGAGCTTTTTATAGTCCTGCTTTCTGTAACGTAACAGTACAGAGCGTTAAAGTCGGGCCAGAATCATGCGTCCTTTCCTCTTGACTGTGCAACACCCCTAAATCGACTGCCTCGCCTGATGCTGTTAGGGTGAAAATCGACCTTTGCTTGCTTTCTAAACAGTGTATTATTCATCTTAACGCTTTCAACTGGCGAGTTCAGGTTTATCTCGAACCTTCCGTCATATATACACCAACGTGCCTTCCTGCCTCTTTCTCTCTCGGCGGCTTTTAAAAATATTTTTACACAACAGCAAATGCAGAGCTGCCGAAAAAAAAAAAAAAAAAATCCCCAGACAATAAAAAAGGCCCATAAACTGCAGCAGGGATTGGAAATTGACAGGCAATGATTGCTTATGCAGTAAGCGTTTAATAGGCGACGTATGAAACGAAGATAATAGCAAATTCAGAAACCAGACCTGGCTTTTGCTTTTGTAATTCCTCGCCATCTCTGGTTAACTCATGCTAAAATATGACTTTTCTTCTCCTCGCTTTCTCTCTCAAGGGTAATAAGGACTTGTGAGAAAAACCTACATTTGACGCAACCGAGAACGGCGTCAACCAGCTTCCCCCTCTGGAAGGGTCTCGCTCAGAATGGTCTCTTTGTTGGAGCGGTCCGCTTGCCAGCGGACGGAACCGTAAACAGACACCGCGCTGAGCAATCGCCAAGACACACAATGCAGAGTGTGTGAAAGCAGGTCTAATCCAGCTGATTGAGAGCTGCAGCCTTTGATGTAGCACTTTTGCTATAATGAGCGAAGACCTGGTGTTTAATATTCCTGTCCTGCCTTTAGATAAATATGCATGCAAGAGTCACTTTAAAGAACGTCAATCAGAAGAGCTTCAGAAGGAGCCTGGATGAACAGTGTGTCCGCTAATAAAACAGCAACGACCAAAGAGGCAGGGGACCGGACAGACAAAAGAGACAGTGTGAGGGCATGGGCCGTCCACCCGAGCAGGAGGAACGTCATAAATCTGGCCCGGTCAAACTACAGGAATGTCCCGGTTTGTCAAAAACAAACAGCAGCTTGTCTCTGAATGTCGCTGGGCAGAGGAGTCCTCACATCTGGTTAAACAAAGCTTTCCCTCCATCAGGAAGCTAAGTCTGGACAAACAGAGGCTTGGTTTGGCACCGCTCTGCCCCTACTGTCGACTGAGGTGTAGTGCAGGCGTCTCGGACTCGTCAGGCATCAGAACCTCCATAGTACAGTACATTTAACGTTCTTAAAAGAAAATAATGGTGTCTGGAGTGCTCTTTGGTGATCCGTGGGAAAATACACTAATGTCACATTGATCAGGGACGCTCATGACGCTCTATCCTTTATCTTTGCACCTCTCCTCTCTTTTCTCTGTTCAACACATGAATAACCAAACATTGGACAAATCGATGGCTGCCGAGCGTGCCCACAAGCAAAGGTTAGCGGAGTTGACTATTGAATTATTCCTGCTCTCCTCATCGGTGCCATCTGCCTGGCCGCCTCTAATTGACAGAGCATAAGGACAGGCAGGGCTACTTGTGTGTTTGTGGAAAAGTGCGTGGCCAGGCTCATCTTCCACATTAAAGCCCCAGGACGACGGCAACCGCACTCAACACCGATCCGTCGACTCGGCACACTGGCTGTAATGAAACGTGTGGCTCGTCTTTCAAAAGGGCGTTCGGAGTTTGACAAGAGGAGAAAATGATGTTCCTTCTTTGAATTTAAGACCTACAGCAGCTTCGCGAAAACAAATCACTGCCCCGTCTTTCTTTTTTTCTGCAGGGAAAGCTGCTCATCATATTCTAAAACACATTTAAAATCAAAAGCTTCTCTTTAATGTCTAGGGTTAAAAAATAACTTCATCCTTTTATCCATATCTTTTTGCCTATTGCCAAATACAGGAGAGCAGGAGGCTCATCTTGCCCTAAGGGGCAACACAGCATCTATTGCGCTCATCTGAGAGTGCTTGGGAATTTATTGGATTTTGTTGCCAGAATACCTGACATCCACAAACAGCCCAATCAATGGCAAATCTATCAAAAGTTAGATCATAATGAGGGATTTGGGGCGGATCCAAGAAGTCTGTTAGTCAGAACCTGACAGTTTGTTTTAACGCGAGATTTGTTTTCAGGTTAGTGGGAACAAGGTGATCAACCTGGTCTTGCTCCAGAAGTTTGGGAGTCCCTAAAAGGCAAAAAAACAAAAATAAATACTAGAAGTGAGTGACGAATGGATTTGATCCCGCAGAATCAAAGATTCACCGTCCAACACATCACTACGAAATCTCCCATACGTGTCCAACTGGGTTGTGGTTTCATTCTTGCGCATACACCACGCTGTTTGTTTTTCTTTTTCCTTCACATTAATCCGTTCAGCAAGTCCTTTTACCCCGTGAATGGGTCGAGGTCATCCTGGAAGAGACCACGCCCGTCAGGGCCAACACGTGATTAGTCAGAAAAACCTTATATTGATTTGCAGTGACGCCTTCGTCTAAGTGAACCCAAACCACGGCAGCAAAACAGCATAACACAGCCACGGTTTTTCCTTTCATCACTCACCCATCTGTATCCTGTTATATGACTTGATTTCTGCTGTAAGCACGGCAGCATGACTGACAGCTCTCGTCTTTTAGAGCTGCTACACCTCCTGTCAGAGAGTGAGTGTAAGGCTGCAGGCTGCCACCTGACACCGTGTTGCCCCATTTGTGAACTGAAATTCCTCACCACAGCCTGCCGGACCCCAGAATAGAACTCATTAGCACGTTTGGTAAGTACAAATGAGACGACTGTCTTCTGATGGCCTGTCTATCTTATGGATCAGCTTTCAAGGAGAGCGCCTTGTAAATGACTGAAAGGAGAGGGCGGGGGGAGGAAGAAGGAAACTAATATTATAATGCTTTTCCCTCCGGTCTTGCCAGCATACGCACCTCACCAGGTCTCAAAATGGAGGACGAGTAAAACGGGCTTGTTGAAAGAGTCGGCTGCTTTCATCCACACGCTGGGTGTGCAAACACGCTGTTCTAAGTATGTGTGTAGGCAATAAAATGCTCAGCACGTGTACAATTTGCACCTTCCTATAATCCCTAAGGTAAGGGTAGTGTATCTGGGAAAACCTTGCACACACATGCACACACAAAATATACACCACGATATGAACGTTCCCACACAGGACTGGGACTTCTGTTGACCTAATCAACGCATACATGACCCTCACCTTTCTGCCTACTTTCTGCCAGGGCAGCTGGTGGTGACTGGCATCCCAGGCTGGTAACTAACAAGTGGTTGAAGAAATCTAGACACAAACCGCCCTGATTCACAGACAGTCCCAGAATAGTAGCCGGCCTTTTCGCTCAATTTGCAGCAGCAGGATGAGCCAGCAGTGGAATTTAAACAGCGGCCGTCCATAAACTGAGAGGCAAAGAAAAGACTTCCTTGTGTGAGGCTGGACGAGACAGCTGTGCGAGTCCCCGCCTTAACATGTGCCGAATGGAAACTCCATAAAGCCGTCACTCTGGCTTTTTAATAAAAGGCCTAGATTCTTTTTTAATATCCTTCAAAATGAAAGGTAATGTATTTATGAAATTCATGCCACGTTCCACGGACTGCAAACAATTTCCTTTGCTTGGCGGCACGCTTTAGCTAAGATTAAGGGAAAGACTGGCGGACAGACGCGCTCCTGGGCCCTAGGGCCATGTCCTGCCTCTAATGTCCTCCCCATCTTTACCTGCATCACGCCAACTCCCGAGTTTATTACAAAAACATCTTGATGCTTTCTAAGACCACCGTTGCCATGCCACGTTCCAGGCATGGAGCGCGTAGGGGTCAGCTATAATATCCTGTTTCTTGAAAGGTTTAACTTGCATTTTAACAAGAGTGTAAGAAGACAGCATTCCAGACATAGGTCCCATTTACATGTCCCAACAGGGGCCAGGAGAGGGGATCGCTAGTTCGAAGATTGAGCTCATCCACCCGTCCTACAGCCTCCTCAACGCCGGTATTTACCACATATGTGTGTTATATGCTCCATACAGACATATGGCCTCCATCTTTTGCAAACACTCACATTAACACAGTCGGAACACTGGCTGCTTCCCTGCTGAGAGTTGACATGTTCCAGTCTGGCCAAAAAAGAAGAATAAGCGCTGTTTAAAGCAGCTCCTTTCTCCCCTGTGTTGACACATCCTGTCTTCTGTCCAACAGCTTGGTTAGGCTCCAGAAACAAGCACACATTCAATATTTGCCCCGAGTAATACCACAGAAAAAAAGGTGTTTCCAGTATTTATGCTTAGACGGGCAAGATGCCTGTCTGTTTTTTCGAGGCTGTGTTATTATGCTAGTGACACAGGAAATGCTTCTGACTTACCAGAAAAGGTGCTGTACCACAAATTAGATTAGATTTGGGTCAATTTGGGCGTCCAGTACATCCTCTGGCCCGTTCCTTATCTCCTGAATTAAAGGACTATCACAGGGCTTGTTAAGTCTCCCACAACCACATAAACTGTGGAAACGCTTTAAAGTTGCAGTCTGCAGCAAATTTGTGGTCTCCCACTAGAGATGTAACCGAATACCAAATAAATTATTCGGACTGAAGAAATAATGTGCTCCAAATGAATTCAAAGACAGATGTAGAGAAGAAAACACTATCTATCTATGCATCTATCTATCTATCTATCTATCTATCTATCTATCTAGGTCGTTTATGAGACATGATCCCACTAGACCATGAATTCCTCAAAACAAAAAATTTTTAGCTGGAGGTTTTTAATTTCATGTGATGCAGGCACATGCATGAAGGGTGCAAGTGCAAAGCATATTGGACAAACATAGTCAAACATATGTTAAGGGTCATGGTATGTTCAATTTATATTTTATCAGTTAGCACTGTCCACTTGGGGGTTTGAATTGGTGGGTTTCTTCTGGGTACTCCGGTTTTCTCCTGCAGTGCATGTCTTTGGAGATTCTCAAATTGCCCAGCGTGTATGATTGAGTGTGTGAGTGCTTGTGTGTTTGTGCTTGTGCCCTGCGTATGTTAGCTGTGTTACAACCCAACCCTATCCCTAACCCAGTCTGAACCCTGACCTGAGTTCCCTGGGATAGTAAAATCCAGGCCCCCTGCAACCCTACAGACGTTAAGAAGATTATGTATACTACATTTCTGAGAAGATATCACATAAAATGTCCAATATAAGCAATTTTTGATAATTCCCCAAAAAATCAAACACTACCATAGACACCCTAGTTAGACCCCTAGTGCCCATATCTCGAGACAAAGGCACTGAGGGCAGAGCAGGCCTTTTAATCCGAAAGCTATTTCCTTGACCCAATGCCTGAGAGCCTGCTGTGTGACTCAAACAGCAAACGCACACAACCAGAGCACGAGCCCAGCAGCACAATCATCTCCTCAAATACACACTCTCTTAACAGCCTAAGCACCTTTTATTCCTACCTAACACATCCCCCCCCCCCCCTTTTTTTTTTATCTTACTCTTGTGTGAGCTCGTTCTGCAGCGTTCAAGAAAATAACCTGAATCCATTAACTCCTGTGATATGAGAGACCCCAATGTGTCAAACGACGACAGGGCCCTGGTGAACAACACTTACAGAGGAACTTCTATCATCTGCCGCTGAAGTGTCACTAATCACACATCACACAAATATGAGCGTATTTGTAAGGGTTACACTGTGTAAATACGCAGCACATGGGGGAATTTTCCGGCGCATATTCAGAAACAAGAACGTGCCCAAACAGGAACTGACTAAACCACTGAACTGGGGGAAAACTTGAACGGTCATTGAGGCGACAATAAATGCGACGGCACCGGCGCCACCTCCACATCAGGTCGAGGTGTCTCATTCTGCTTAATTAGCTCATCGGCGAGAAATGAACAATGATTTAATATTCAAATACAAATTTTATTTCTCAGGTACACAAGCATACACAGTATGATTAGCAGTGTATGCTTATATGACTGTCTGTGACCTAAAATAAAAATAAAAAAATCACTACAATGAAGAAAATTGCACTAGAAAGTTAAATGAAACTTTTTTTCTTTGATAAAAAAATATATAATTTTTTCATATATGTTTAAAAAGTTTACACTGAAAATGTATATTTACTTACAAAAGGTAAAATAAAACAACTTAAATAAAAAATTAATTATCGCAAAAAAAAAAAAAAACTAAAAAGTATTTTAATTGGTAATTTGCAATCAGAAAATACTTGTTCATGATGTAAAATGTATAGTGGCTTTTTTTGGGGGACTTTTAAAATTCACTTATGTTGAATAAATAAGTGCTTTATCCTGTTTTTATGGATTTAAAGATATGTTGGGAGCACTGGGTGAACTGGGAATGCATCACTGATAAGACGCCAAGCTATACGATTTTGAGAAATAAAACAAAATAGTAAAATTCCCTTTGGAAATGTTTGTTTTAAATGTTTTGCATTTAAAAAAAAAAGAAAAAAAATATATATATTTTTTTTTATTAATTTTTTTTTAAAATTCACAATCCCTTCTCTGTTTTAGTATTTATAGTTCACTTGTATTCCTATCTGTCTATTTTTTGTATTGTATATTGTATTGTATTTCATATTTGCGTACTTCTTGTATCTGGTCACTTTTTCACTTCATTATTGATATTAAAGGTGCCGTTGTGGTGTAGTGATTAATACTGTGACCTCACACCCTAGGGTTGAGGGTTTGATTCCTGCCTCTGTACTGTGTGTGTGTGGAGTTTGCATGTTGTTCTCTTTGTACTTTGTGGATTTCCTCCAGGTACACCGGTCCAAAGACGTGCCCTACAGGCTAATTGTCATTCTCAAATCACGCATGTATATGATTGGGTTTGTACGATTGGTCTTCTGTACAGAATAAGTGCTACAGTATATACAGTAGAATGAATGAATTTATATCATTTTCTGCGTTCTATTCAATTACTTTTTAATCACTTATTAATTTCTTATTCATTATTATTATTAATAGTAATAGTAGTAGTAGTAGCGATAACAAGAAATGTTATAGCATGCCGTGCTGCACCAATTCCACCAAACGAGTTAAGGAGAACCTTTGGCACTAAACTGAACAGCTAAGGCACAGTGCTGAGGAAAAGAGGCATGTGGTGAGACTAGACTTCTGTACACAATAATTCTGCTCTCCTCTGGTCTCAGTGTTTCACTGAAAGAGGTTGAGGAAGACAGACACAGGCTAAGCAGGAGGTCAGCATGCTTACACAGCACATATTCCAAGCAGAGGCAGGAATTAAAACAATGGCTGCTTTTTTATTCTTGAATGCCTCTAATAGGAGGAGATTCATCTCCGATCCCCAAACACTCCCTGGGTGCTAAAGAAGGTCAAAGACTTGACACCCGAATTCCCCTCCAAACACCTGCACTTTAACCCTGAGATCATCCACATACTGTACGGAAAATGTGTATATGTGTGTGTGAGTATGTGTGTGTGTGTGTGTTCTGAGCACGATGTGAAGTTGGTTATTATTCAAAAATAACATTAATAATAATAATAATAATAATAATAATAATAAAATAGCAGAGCAAGCAAGGCATAAAAATATGGATCAAAACGGAAAACAAAGCAATCGATATTTTCACAATCGATTGTTTTCATCAGCGAGCGTCTGCTATGACACACTTTCTCCGAATTAGAGGTATGGATCTTTTTTTTTTTTCTTTTCTTTTTTTAAATGATCCTCACTGGTGGTGCTAACAAATGACCAGAAAACGAGATCTGACAGTTGCAGAGGCGGTTCACGAGGATCCAGGCTAGCCCTCCCCGATGGGTGGCCGGCAAAGCCTTAATGCAGGGCTCTTTACAGCTCTGGAGCTCGTGGTTAATGTGCATTAATGTGTGCTGCCGGGATTCTCGATTCCTCCTTTGCTAATTGTTTTGTAAAGAATGCTGGAGGTTGAGAGGTGCCAGTGCCAGAGCTCGGCCTGAGTCCGTGGTGCCGCTTCACAGAGCTTGTTTGAGTCTGATAAAAATACTCAAGAGAGTGCAGAGGCTATTTAAAACATAACAGATTTAGCAGATAGTACTGTAGATAGCCCCTGCTCACGCTTCCCCGCCTCTTTGCTGGGACGAGACCATGTCCTGAGAACGATGTTGTAATCTGAAGCGCTGATGCAGGTTGGTCGAGAGACGGGGGGGGGGGGGGGGGGGGGGGGGGGGGGGGGGGTTGGCGACTAACGCCAACTAAGCTGCCGCAGCCAGAGGAGCAGCCAGGGGAGTTCCCGCCTAGTTGACCCAGAAATCCAAGGCCAGCTTTGTTTTAACAAGTCAGGAAACCTTCTACCACTTCAGCGACTGGCCTGTTACCACAAGAAAGAATTCACAGCCTCAGAAGAGCTCGCAGGGAGGAAATTAAATGTTACACCAGGAAAGAACGATTCACAGGGACTGTGAGGAGGAAAGTCGGGTGGGGTGGGGGGATTGAGGGACGAACTCGTAAGGTCCAAATGTCCATCAAAGTACATCTCACGGTGAGGCACGGGGTGTCCTAAGGCCTGGCGAAAAGGCAGGAATTCTTGATTGCACACTTCGTTTCGTTTAACGGACTTAGAAAATGTGTGGGAAGGGGGGGAGAAGTAAACCCAAAGCCAGGACTAAGCGCGAACTAAACATTTGCCCCATGCTCTTTTAAAGGGATCTGGCTGGCAGTACCGAGGAGCTACGGGCACAGACCCAGGCCGTTCCTGGCACTTAGCGAAAGAGAAAGAGAGCTGAGCTGGTTGGTGCGAGCCAGAGCCTGATCCTGCATCTGTAGGGCAATCAATCAGGCCTTCAGCGTTCAACCTGCAGCCGGCAAGACTTGGTAAACACCATGTCACAGGCTATTAACAGAGTAGTTCCTCTGAAACGGCCAAGCAGCACTGACTGGCTGCTGCACGCCATGACCGTGATGTCAGTCAGCAGGTATCAGCTCTCTTTCTCTCTCTCTCTCTCTCTCTCTCTTTCTCGCTCATTCGCTTTCTGTTTAATGCATGCCTGAAACAACAGCATCCCTTTGAGCCTTTCCTGGTTTGATTTGCACTCACCTTGTCCTTCATCTGAAGCTCCCAGAGACAGAACACAAGCCTAGACGCAGGTTTTAATTACCTACGTTGCAGTATAGTTGACAGAAAGTTCAGATTTGATAATACCACAGGATAAAGACAAGGGTAGTAATTAAACACATCAAAAGCTCGCGGCTAACCGGCACAACCGGCAATTTCTAAATGACACGGACATCGCTCATCACTTTAATACCGAGGCTATTCGAACGTTTTTTTTTTTTTTTTCACACAGGAGCGGAAAAAGTATAGTTAAGTACCGTAAGAGTAAGGATCCCACCCACTTGTGAGAGTGTAAGGAACAATTGGTTCGCTAAGGGCAAAGTCAGACTCCATGGGTTTAAAGAGTACTGTGCAAATGAAATTGATGGGATTAACAGCTCACAACTAAGAAGCTGAAGGACTGGAAGGATTCTGGACCGGACATTGTAAAATAAAAATATAAAATAAAATGACCACATTGTGAGGATGCACACAGCCAATGAGTGGGTTAACAACGCAGATGTTTGTAACGAAAATGTAAGGAGTAAAAAGTACATTCATTGATCTGTAATTTTTTTATTTATTTTGTAAGTGTACCAGTATTTCGTTTTGAACACTGAAGAGAGGTTTGCATGGTGTATCAGATTGCACGGGTTTGGTGCAAGACCGAGGAAAGATGTGTGCAATTGTGCATATGTGTGCAGTGATGTATTTGCATGCGAGTGTGTATGTGCGTGCGTGCGTGTGTGTGTGTGTTGCTCTGCCCACACAAGCCCCACTGCAGGAGCCATTACCTAACCTCCAGCCAGCCTCACAAACAAGGGAATCCATTAATGTACATCAAAGGTTAGCCAAGAAAATATATAAATAATCAACCAAAAAAAGTGTGTGTGTGTGTATGTGTGTGAGAAAGAGAGAGCGAGAGAGCGAGGGGGGGGGGGGGGGGGGGCATCAGACTTGTTTGTGAACTCCACCATAACACCCCCCCACCCCCACCCCCCCGCCAATCCAACCTACAAACTTACTAAATCCCCAACCCCCCATCCTTTTAACCTAAGTGGGCCTTCCTCTTGCCTTTGCATGTTCACTTGTCCACTGCACTGTAGTCATTAACATATTTGGAGTGCAGTGAGCAGAAAGCTTAATTGTCCTTAATTGCTTGGCTAAATATGTTCTCTAATGATTTGCCTCAGATCTGTGACTGCCTTTTGCGCAATTTCCCGGCCGCTGGCTTCATTATCCCTGCCTCCTCAGAACAAAGCGTCTTCAGAGGCCGACTTACCCCTTTCCAACCAACCACCCCCCCACATCCCTTTTTACTCTCTCTCTCTCTCTCTCTCTCTCTCCTCTCCCTCTCTTTCTCTTTTTACTTCAGCACAGAAAGCGGCTGTATGCAGACTGGCAAAAAAAAAAAGAAAAAAAAAAAGAGGAGGTGGAGAGCACAATAGAGGCCCTTTGTCAGGGTGCTCGAGTCAGAGTGATTAGAAAACCAAATCTGTGCTGAGACAGAGTGTTAATTGACCGCAGCCCTGTCTTATTAATCACTGACTAATGCAAGGACCCCCGCTTTTAACCCCTGCCTTTTGTTTTTTTGTCTCCGCAGACGGCCATCTTTGTGTATGCCTAATCGCTGTTCGATAGTCGCAACACTGATAGTTCAGGACATCCCGGATCATAGTCGATCGGTGCTTTCTTCACCGCAGAGCTCGGCCTTCAGCTACGAAAGCGCCGTGCCGAAGAAATGTCCTGTACTTAGGATGGGGACCAGGACCTCGAAGGTCCAGGAACTAACTTTTTCCATATATTAGAAATCTTATCTAAAACTTTTTGTTTTAAATGTGATCCCTTCATATACGAAAAATATTACAATTCTGCTAACACGTTTAAAAACTTCAGATTCTGTGAGATCATATGTGAAGTAAAAGTTGCACCGTGATATCAGACGTAACATCCATCCATCCATTTATCCAGGAACCTCGGTAGTCCAACTATGGAACTAATGCCAATTAGCCTAATCTGCACCAAGCACGGGGAGAACATGCAAACTCCATGCACACAGACCTGAGACGGGACTCGAACCCTCGACCCTAGAGGTGCAAGGTGACAGTGCTAACTACAAAGCCACTGCGCTACCATACGTTATGACGTGTGGTGTATAATATGCTGTGTTGTTATAGACCCTTTTCCTTTTAGGATCATTCCAAGAATTAGAGTTGGAGGTGTACAGTATGTGCACGTGTGTTTAAGGAACCGTTTCACGCCGTTCTTACCGATATCGGCGGAGGGACACTTGCGGATGGTGAAGATGGCGCTCAGGTCCTCCTCCTCCTCCGGCAGGCCCTTCTGCAGGCGCTGCAGTTTCCTCAGGCTCTCGCTGCGCTGGTGCTTCATGGAGCGCACATGCTGGATGAGGTTGAGCTTGGCCTTGGTCGAGTAGTTACACAAGACGCAGTGGTAGTAGCAAGCCTCGCCTTCCACCGCACTCTCATGCTGCTGCAGGTGCTGGTGAGACAGAAAGGAGAGAAAGAAAGGCGTTAGCGCTCTGAATTACTTTACCAGGGAACAAATCAGAACCTTCAGCACCGTCTAGTCCGGACTGTCTAATAAGGGACACCCTGTCTGTGTGGGGATTCGATAGCGCGACGACACGTATTAGGCTTCCCTCCTCCGGAGGACGAGCGTGAAGACATCGGGAGGGGAAAAAAGGAAGCATTGATCTCCTTCACTCAGGAGAAGAGTCTCGTGTCTGAAAAGGAAACCTCCAAACATCTGCCTGTTTCACGCATGGGATGCTAAATATTGATCTCGCTCACAGAGAGCGATACAAAAACCACACTCCAAAAGCATCTGGAACATTCCTTGATGGGGAAAAGCTTGGAAAGGAAGAGGGAGGCATGTGTGTGTGTGTGTGTGTGCGTGTAGGAGAATAAGAGATGACCGTCAACCCGCAAAGCCACAACAAGCCCGACCACATGGCATCCCCGACGGTGACACAACACTTCCATCTGCCGCTCCCACACCCGATCATCGAGCCGACCAGCCTCAATCAATGAGACAAGGCCGAGAGAGGATAACATGGCTTTACAGCTACACGTGTCTAACCACGGATCTCATGCTACCACCACCACCACCACCACCACCTCATCAGCATCCCGGCATGTTGCCTGAAAAAGTGCCTCGTCCGCGCAAACTACCACTGTATCACCCCTCGCTACGGCCGTTTCAAACGCCAAAGCCTATCGACGGGTTTCCGTGGCTATAATCAATGCCAATCTATCCTAATTCTTTCTATCTTCATGGTCATCGTCTCTCTAGCTAGATTTCACGTTCATAGACATAAGCAATAATAAAAAATAAAAAAACTCTGCAGATTTGAGGAACCGAATCCGATAATATACCCACCTAAAAAATAAATAAATAAATAAATAAATAAATAAATAAATAGAAACTTGCGCCGTCCGTCATTAATGTTTCATCGAGATCTGCCGGCTGTATTATTAAAAAGAAATTTTCCGTATGTGCAACCGACGTGCTCTCCATTTCATCTTTGTGAGAAGAGTCTCTGCGAGCCCGGGTAAACAGAAACAGGCAACCAGAGACAGATCAATGATCAGCCTTCGTTTTTTCTGGATCTATTTACCAAAGGTTTGGGAAGCTCCGGATTATCGGTTAAGGCTTTTGAAAGGTTGCGGGTTCAAATCCCAGCCTTGCGCTTGGCGGCCAAACGAAGCGAACGAGAAGATTTGTTTTGATTTGTAAGTCACGAGGACGCAGCAGGAACCCCGCAACACCTGCGACCGGACGCTTTTACTGCTGTTGCTGCGGTTCTCTTGGAAGGAGAAGCTCTTAATCCCACGAACCTAACAAAGGTCGAGGAAAACAAATTGATTCATTAAGATGAGCCTGAGCTCCGCGGAAAAGAATACAGCGAAATGCCAGAGAAGAAACATTAGATTTTGTAACCCAATTAATGACATATGAGGTGTTGAAAGCAGAGAGAGAGCAAAGCGGGAAAAAATATTAAAATATTATGTTGCCTAAAATGTGCTCACTCATCCTGCGGTAATATTTAATTTTCTGGTAATATCCTAATATCGCCATAAGGGTTTTTTTTTTTTTTTTTTTTTTTTCCTGGACAATTGTATTCCGTTGGCTCAGGTATCGTATGTCTCAATCGTACACCTAAGCTGTACATTAGGGCCACAGCTTCCAGGAAAGGGCTTTTGCTTTTTTCTGTGTGGCCCACAGCTTCATGTAATGGAGTTATTAGGTGATTGTAAAAAGCTTTGCTCTCTCTCTCTCTCTCGCTCTCTCTCGCTCTCTCAATCATGTTCTCTCTTCCTCTCTTGCTTTCCTTCCTTCATGTTTGAACTGGAAGAATGATGTCATGGAGACAGTGTTACACACATGAACCAAAAAAGAATTTTGTTATAAATTTTGTTATCGAGTTAAAGGGGAAAAATATATATAATTTAGCTTGAGCAATAACATTTCTAATTCTGCCATTTATCCAGAGCTACTTACAATTTATCTCATTATACATCTGATCAGGTGAGGGCTAATGGCCTTGCTCAGGGGTCCAACAGTGGCAACGTGGTGGTGGTGGTGGGGTTTGAACCTAGGACCTGCCGATCAGCATGCCAATGACTTAACCATTGAACTACCCCGGCCCTATTTGATATTTTATAAGATTATATTTTATTTGAATAAACAATAAATAAAGCAAGACTCCAAATTTTATGCATTTTGGCATCAAATTGCGTTTTTAAATTTTTTTTTAAATACAAATTTTGCTGTCAAAATTGTCCCTTTATTTCAATTATTTCTATAAATTTTTAAACTTGCGTTCTTTTCATATTAACAATCCCCCCCCAAAAAAAGCATATTTTTAAGCAGTTCGATTTAGAACGATTTCAATCTAACATTTTTTAAAAAGTTTATTTTAAAATTCCAGTTTTTTTTTCTTTTTTTTTCCCCCCGATTTTCTCCCTAATTTAGTCGTGTCCAATTCCTCCCCGTCACTAGGGGGCGCTCCCACATTAAGGCTACTACTACCACTCAGCCGGGAGGGCCGAAGACTATCACGTGTTTCCTCCGAACCACGTGACGCCAGCCGACTGCATCTTTTCGAACTGCTCGCTCGCGCACCGTTGGGGTGCGGCGTAACACACTCGGAGGACAGCGCTATCCGCTCCCTCCGTTGCGCGAGCTCACAGACGGTCCTGACTGGCTGTAGAGCAGTGATTAATGTGGGAGCACTAAGTACCTCTCATCCCTCCCCTCTGAGAGAGCTCGGCCAATCAGCTCTCTCTAGACCTCCGGCTGCGAGAGGTTACAGCATCACCCGGGATTCGAACCGGGGGCGAGCGCTTTAGCCACTGCGCCACTCGGAGGCACTGAGTGACTGTTTAGTCGCCAGTTTGTCCCTGTGAGCGCTGCCTTTTATGGTGTTTCGTCAGTGTCACTAAATGTAAATCAATCAATCATGTGTATGGAAGTACTGTAGGACTGTATAGAAAATCGGGATGTGAATCTGGTGAAGATCTTCAGCTCGGTTTGGCCCGAAAAAACTTTTACACACAAGATTAATAAGACTGATAAATGAGGATCAGCAATCCTCAACCACATACGAGGCATGAACAAATAAACGAAGAAACAAAGACAAAAAAAAAACAAAAAAACAAAAGCAAAACAGATGACTCTGAAACTTCAAAGCTGGCTTCGAGGACACTGAAGACCAGGCTACGAGTTTTATAGCTCCCACAAAAAGGGCAGGATTTACAAAGTGGGGGTGAACCTGAGCTGGCCTGGCCCAGAAACAAGACATATATATACACGGATTTCGGATTTCTAACGATTCCAGGACTTCTTCTAATCACAAGGAGGTCTGACCACAAGCACGATGAAAGTGACAGGACGACAGGAAAGGAAAGTGCGATGAGGAATCCAATGTCTCGTCTATCGGGATGGTCATAGAGTTCCAATAAGACATCAGATGCCTTAATAGTACTCATTGTACACATCCCTAGAGTGGACATACACACATACACACACACATATATACACACATACACACACTCAAACTGCATCTAAAGCTATCCACATGAGTGACCTCTGAAGATGTTATCTAGTTCTAATCTTCCATCCTACCCTAAACACACACACATACACACACACACACACACACACAGACACACACACACACACACACACACATTCCTAGGCCTAGAAGTGAAACACAATAATGCAAGAGAGAGATGGTCTTAGTGTGTGTGTGTCTGTCTGTTTCCTATGATCCTGAAATAAAACTCGGTGCTGATAAATCACCTCCAACTGGAGTGCAGGAATTCAGAGACTTAATGAAAAAGTCATGTTTGCAGAGCAGAGATCAGGGGGTGGAGGTGCTGCCGGTGGTGGTGGTGGTGGTGGTGTACAAGCTTGTACTGAGGGTGCTCCCCTCCATTAAGACCGATTAGCAGCCATGTTTGGGCCCCTGGGAGGCCCCCTGAAAAAGGGCATGGTGTCAGTGAAGCTTGCAAGGCAGAGGTGCCAACATTTAGAGATTTCAGATTTATGTCCCTTTGA
The DNA here is from genome assembly GCA_030347435.1 of Clarias fuscus. Taxonomy (NCBI): domain Eukaryota; kingdom Metazoa; phylum Chordata; class Actinopteri; order Siluriformes; family Clariidae; genus Clarias; species Clarias fuscus. Next base: position 2,749,305 of record CM059219.1, on the reverse strand, counting down.
TGAAGGTCAAACACGTGAAACGACACGATTAAACAAATATTACGAATAAAATTCGATCAGCAGGAAACACTCGTTTTATGAAGGGAGACGTTTAGTAAAAAAAAAAAAAAAAAAAAAAGGAACAATATATACACATGCTTATGGGAGCACTTACTTTTGCTTCGCTTTATCTATCGACCCGTCGATCCATGCAGGCAAAATTGTACACTATTTGATCAGAACGAACAACTAACACACACAAGAGTCATATAGTGGCTAAACTCGGTTTTAGCATCTTCTTCTACTAAAAACTGAACCCCAAAAAAAAGCTAACATGGTGGTTTGGTGGTTAGCACTGTCGCCTTGCACGTCCATGTTCTCGGGTTGGAGTCCCACCTCGGGGTCTGTGTGCATGGGGTTTGCATGTTCTCCCCGACCTTGATGGGTTTCCTCTGGGTGCTCGCGTTTCCTCCCACAGTTCAAAAACATGCAGATTAGGCTAATGTGTGTGTAAATGAGTGTGTGTGTGTGTGTGTGTGTGTGCCCTGTGGTGGATTGGCACCAGTTCAGGATGTACCCTGTCTCGTGCGCCAAGTCTCCTGGGATAGGCTCCAGGCCCCTGTATACAGAATAAAGCGGTATGGGTGAGTGAATCGCTAAGGTCTAACATTTAGCTAGTTTACTAATGATTGCAAGCTAGCGGACAAGAGTAACTAGCATGTCATATTTGTTGCATCAATTAGCATTTCTTTTAACCTGATATACCTTATTTCCTACAAACGTCTTACTTAGCTTCTTACAGTATGCTAGTTACTGTGTTTACATCGTGCTCCTGACGCTTGTCATTTTGTCGCCTAATTGAAAAACTTTCGGCCTTAATTGACAGGTTTCACATTTTGCCTTAAAGCAATGCTTTTAAAAATATATATATATATAAAAAATCAAAAGCGTTTTTTGAGGGAAATGCATCCACGATTATTTCTAACGTACTTGAAGAAAATGTGTAAAAGCTTTACACCTCGCTGTTACCTGGGCTATTCTTTCACTTTCAAAAGCGCACACATCCAAAGCAATGTGTGACACACACACACACACACATGCACACACACTCACAACCGGCGGATGAATCAGGCTTCCGTGTTCGTGTAGGTAAGCCGTGGGCGCCACCTCATCCACTTCACTGCAACTCAACCCCGGCTCCACGTGCATTATCCGCAGGTATCGGTTTCCACACCTACCTGCTGCTGTGCCCCGCTCTACATTAGCATCCACTTTAATGGGCTGTAAAAAATTTCACCTTTCACACCGAGCGCCACTTCGGCTTCTGGAGAGCGCGTCAAGCAGCAGCGCGGAGGCACGGTGCACTTACTGCGGAAACGTCCGGCTGAAGAAATCCCTCCAGCGCGAGGCAAGCAATGCTGACCACAATGTGTGTGTGTGTGTGTGTGTGTGTGTGCGTGTGTGTGCGAGCTGTTTGTGATGGGAACACCAGCCGCATGACGCGCGCATGCTTTCGGATCCTACGTCAATTTCCACTGGCAGTGCTGTTAATATAAAATTAATGCATGAAAACAGATGACTATCTAGTGGCCAAAGTGGCTAAATAGCTATCAATTTCTCCCAGAGCTGCCCAATTCCCACTGAGCTGGAGACAGAGAGTGTCTGGGATGTGTATTGCTTTGTAATTAGCCCAATGATTCTCTGCACTAAGTGGTGATGCCGGGTACTTTCCACCAACACACACACACACACACACACACACACATAATCCTGTCCCATTTTATTCAATTCTATCCAATCCTATAGATTTCCTCTATCTGGTGCAAGTCTAAATGATGAAGAGTCCAGAGCAAAACCAACAACCTGCTAACAATTAGCAGAACCCAAAGCCATATATCCTGTGATATCACAGCTCCTGTAGCCATAATGCTGTTTAAAGCACCTCGTTTCTGAGACATATTTTGCTTTTGATGGAAACCGTCACGTTAGGGCCTGGTGATGTCATGGCTGAAAGATTAGCCCATGAGGTCAGCGCTTGGAGACAAAAACATTCGAATAATAGGCGGTAATTCAAGTAATAAGCAGCTCTCAGTGTCATATCTCAAAGTGAACGTTCAGCACGTTCCTCTTTTTGTTCCCTTACTCTTCCTCTCTAGCGCGAGCAGAAGCCGTGACCGCAGCACTTTTGCGCTGGATGCCAAACTCTGCGGCTGGTTCAAATTAGCCACCGGGAGCGGCGACATGCCCAGACCTAGTGCTGCGGCCGGGGGGGAACGGCGTGTTCCCGCCCCCGAGCTACATACCTACCGCTTTCTCACCTCCCTTCGCTTGCATAAGCCCTCGGTATCCCCTGAGCTCTCATCATGCGATCTAGTTACGCTGTCTCCTTGCTCGCACCGGGCCTTGTTTACCTGTGAGGAAAAAAGTTGACGTGATTCATTCCTCTTTCTTGGAATTTCTCAGTCATGGATCAGTTTTCGGACAGATGGCTATCTGTAATCGCACGCACACGAGGTGAGGGAGGAAATGAAAAAAGACATAGAAGAGAGACAGCGAAGACGGTTCGTCCTCCTCCCTTGTAGCGGCCTGTACCACTCTACCTCACTTTAGCACTAAATAAAACAATAATTATTGAATTCCTTTGGAATAAATAGGCTGCTGGAAAGTAAACAATAGGAACATAATTGCAGAGAGAAGGCAATCAATGCCAGCAGTCATTTGGCCCGTGTTCATTATGTACGGGGTCGTTTGTGTGCGTTTCTCAGGGTGTCGTGAGTAACAGGTTTTGCAGCGAAGGGGAGGGCGTAGTGACAAGAAGTTAAATACTACCTTCTCACATACACCGGGGCAAAACAAGGGCCAGGTAATGCCTCCACCAATAATGCCTCCACGCTCCTCCACAATAACTCTAGATCATCTGATCAACGCCTTCACAGATCGGTAAGAGAGTTTGTGAAGATGGGTGCTTGTAAGGACTAACAACGCCGTGCCCTCATTCATCAGGCGCGTCTGAATAAGCATAATGCCAAGCGCTAATCACAGCCATCTCTTCTTTAATGAGCGGAACCTCAGGTGACTTTGAAACCAGACCGGGAAACCAGGAAGTGCAGAAAGAAAACAAATCGCTAGACGTCGCTCTGAGCGGGCTAATTAACAGCTTAGACTCATGGTGGTTTTATGAACGTAGCCCCACGGCGCCAGAGCCCCGCAGTTCAATAACTCAGCCTGCAGGAGGCGACAGCTGTGCCGAGGCATCAGACGCCGCGGATGCAGCTGTTCCAACCGTCCGCAGACATCTGCAGCCGTCCTGTGCCATCTGGAAGTTTTGAGAGGGCAGTTCAGGACCTGCTTCTCCCTCCGCTTCTCCTCCCTCAACCTCAACCATTTGGGATGGAGACGCTGGGGGTAATTAACGGGACAGCGAAGGAATGCAGCGCATACCTCATGGCAGGCAGACAGGAGACAGACACGATCAATCGAGAGTCGGTCGGATACCCGCAGAGTGTTTAATAGCGTTTTATATTTGTCTGAGTAAATGCCGGGCATTAAGGAGACGCCTATTTGAAGCAGTCCCGTCGCAGGAGGAGCGCCGATCCCGACAGATGTCTCAGTGGTTTTTAGGAGAGCACAGAGAACTCGTCAAGTCAGCTGAGGTTTTGATTAAACAACGCACAATGTTATGGCTATGACAAGCAGCTTATCAGTAAAAAAGTCAAACTCTCATGGAGATTTGACGCGAGCCTTAAAGGCCAAGTTCAGGTCATGTGAGAGGGAGATGTTCCACGACGTTAGCAAAGATAAACGTACACAGTTTTCTCATACGTGTACTCAAACTTGCAACAGGCTGATGTTTTAATTCGAACAAATTAACAATGTCGGATATTACTCATAGTCAGTCACTTGGCTCTGGGACAACTGCAGCGTGGCATTGTGGGATCAAAAGGGGGTTGGGAATGCCACAGGGAAAGGGGAGGACGAAAGGGACTGACGAGCGTGCGGTAGCCGTGAGAGGGGGGCTTCAAGACAAACTGCACTTTGATGATGATTAATACGTCCAGGGAAAATTTAATTCAGCGAGGGAACATTACCAAAAATGTCATTAGTCTCTGACAACAAACATCTCCCACTCTCTCTCTCGCTGCACTCCTCATGGGAGCCGCTTCTGTGACGAAACATATGACATCTGCTCCGGAGGACGCAAACCTGCACGCAGAGTCAGCAAAGTCGAAACATCAGGGCTAATAAATTCTACATGAAGAGTTAGTGCTTAGGAATATTTGGTTTTTGGAGAAGGTTTTTTTTTTTTTTTTTTTTTTACCTCTCTCTTCATCCTCAGTCAGGATGAATAAAAAAAAAAAAAAAAGGAAGAAGAGGCCTTCTTGGGTGCGCATTATCTCGCATTCACCTCTGGCGTTCCCCTGTTTGGTTGCGTAAATATTTCATTACCACATAATTGGTTGCTGCTTCAGGCTAGGCAATGAGGCGGGTGATCTAGCAATGTTCTAAGGATTCTGTTCCTCCTTGTTCTTCTTCTTTTTTATGTATATAAAATTCACAAAGCCTGAACTAAACTTGAAATGCGTTGTGTATCTGACGAGGAAGCTTTCGACTTGCCAGGCCCGACCCCCTTTCTCCTCCTGTCTTCCTAACCAGAAGCCAGAAGCATGTTTCTGTGCCATCGTAAATATTTAAACTGGGCTTAAACCAGCCCACCTTTTATTAGTTTCGCTGTGCCAACAGAAGGGCAACAGGGTCCTGGAGTGCACCGCTTGTTAACATGCAGATTACTGAGGTGGGGGCGGACATGCTGCCAGGATAAAATGAGTGCATTTGCATGTTCGCATGTTAATACGTAGTATGTCAGGGGTTTTAAAGACTGACTGTTTCCACTTCTAAAAATAATATAGCAAAGATGCTAATAAGGAGCTTTAACACACACACACACACACACACCTGCTTAAATGGTGACTCTGATTGGTTGGGTGTTTCATAAGAGAGTACAGCTCTAAATTACAGTGTTATAATTCAAATATATTAATGCATGCATCGTAATACGTAACCATTTCTATAGTAAAAACGCTCATTCACAAAATTGTGAGGTTTTTACAGTATGTTAAGGTTTACGTTTATACTGTAGAGGGAGTCTCCAGTGTTAGTGCATGTTTTCTGCAATGCTTTTGACTTTGCAATTTCTGGGCGACGGTTCTCATGCCTTATTAATGTGAAAAGGAACAAAAAAGGGAGGCTGCTGAGAGAATGACTTTTATAACTGCTAAAAAATATGTAACGCCAAATTCCGTTCATTTTTCATCCCACTTTTTTTTTCTTAGTTTAAGTTTTTTGTAGCCAGTCCTATTGCACAATTACTTACGTGAGACATTACCTAATGAGACAGACATTAATGATACATAAAAAATCGAAAGACATATGTAGAAAATACTGACTTTGTCTCAAAATTTCCAAAATGAGGCATCCATTACCCCCTTGAAGTGTACAAATTAATAGGCATCTGAGAAACATTATGCAAAACAAATATTACTGGAAAGAATTATTCTTAATGGGTGAAACTGTTAACGTCAGTTAATCAATTAGTGAGTAATGATTGTTTTTTTATATAATCCATACATAATCAAATATTATACAAACAAAAAAATGAAGAGTTACTTATGATACGTCAAAATTTAAATATGATAAGTCAAAATTAATATTTTGGAAAGAAGACTGGATTCTGTATTTAGAAGCAGGAAACACACACACACACACACACACACACACACACACACACACACACACACACACACACACACACAAACTTGCCCTGAAGGCTCGCCTGTCTTGCCCTTCAGCAAGACTTGAATTTGAAACAGGTTCTTTTTACTCAGCTCAGGTCTCGAGCTGATGCCCAGTGGAGCTTGAGCACGTGTGTTAAAAGTGGATCTCTCTGGGCAAAGCTCACCCCTCCGACTCCTAATCTCAGTCCACGCTCCCTCACCTCGCGGCCCGCACCGAGTCGGCAAACACGCCGCTTTATAGAGTCATTCTGCACTAGCTGCTCATTAGTCGCTTAAAAAAAAACAACCAGTACGCTGCTTTCCATAAAAAAAAAGAAATAAAAAAAAAAGAAACAAAGTGCTCATTGATCAGCGGGATCGATGGCGGATCAATAACCTAAACCCTCATCATTCCAAGTGCGGCATAATTACAGCTGAGATATGGTCGTCATCACAAAAATCAAACACGGCACAGGCTAATTGGAGGCAGATCCATTACTTTAGTCACGGCGTGCTTGGGAAAAAAAAAAAAAAAAAAAAAGGCTTTCCAGGCCCCTTTGAAAGAACGAACTCTGCTAGCTGAGCACAAGAGCTTCCTAAAATAACCGGCTCACACCATTAGTTGCCGTGTCATCGTGGAGGTCGTGGTGCTGGGGCCCATTTGAGGACATTTAATACTGGGCACATGGACAATGAACTGTAATGCAAAGCTTTGTGCATCTTTTAAATGTAAGGGAAACATGCTGTTTATTAGAATGCATTAAGCTGCATTTTTACAAGATTGATATTAATTTGTTAAAAAGGGAACGGTGTAGTGAGCTCACTTGATGAAGTAGTGACAGAAAGGAAGAGGCCAGGACATGCATGAGCGTTCTGCTGCCTGGCAGTATCATACTAAAGAATGAAAGGAAATTTTACTGCCTCAGTATTAGGGGTACGCAGTGGAATGCAAAAGTCTTGGTTTGGGAATTTGTCCGATAAAGTGAAGTAATACAATATGAAATAGATTTGAGTCGTAAATCTATAAACAAATTTGTAGGCCACGTCATTCATTCCATCTTATTCTAGATGCCGATCATGTTGTTAAGAAAACGGGAAAACACGTGGACGTCTAGTTTCCAAGTCCGTCTGTCGGACACGCCAAATATAAAAAACGATGTAATTCCAACCAACAAATTCCAGCTTAGGATGTAGTGCTGAATTCAATTTGAAATAAAATTGTTCATCTCAATTTTCAGACCTGGACAGATTCCTTAACTTTAAAGCTATATTTGAATGTTTGTATATGTGAGTCCTCTTAATGTTGATAGGAATAATTGAAGGAAATCACACTCGTTAAATCTCGACCGTACACTGGACTCGGGCCACAACTTGTCTGTCTCAAATGGTCCGGTATGAATACACACTACATTACACCCCTACTGAGTATGTTTTTTTTTTGTAGAACGAATAAGAAATTCACTTTTATTTTGTTTTGTTCTTTTTTGGTTTCTTGGGCATACAGTATAGGGCGCTGTTTACATGAGCATAATCTCAATGCGCATATTACACGTTGAAGTGTAAAGATTTTAGGATTTGTTCAAATGATTCCTGAATGGATATATGGAAAATCCCAGTTTACCTGAAATCCTACCAAAACGAGACAAAATATCAACAAAAACAAAAAAAACAACAACTAACATTTAAGTGTTAGTCTGGAGGAGGGCACCGCTGCGTTGCATTGCTCGGTGCATTTGTAGTTTCCCACTAACATACTGACAAACTGGGTTTTTTGTTAGATTAACTTCAATAAGAAAAAGAAAAAAAAAAGGAAAAAAGAAGCCTGGCTGGTAAGAATGTTTATAGGGTCTATAATGTAACGTATGCGATTACAAGAGCTGACTTGTTTGACGGAAGTTCTACAGCTATAAACGGCTTAAGGAGTATGACATGCAATTCGACAAACCTTGGAAATGCACAAAGAGGAAAGTGTAAGAATAAGCAGAATGTGCTGAAAAGGACGTAATTGAGGCAGCGTGTGCTTCTAGCGCTCTTTGTTCGGGCTCAGAGTTCTGCGGGAGGCTAAAGGTTTGGCACAGAAACCACAAGATGAGTATGTTAAGGTTTGCAACCAGCTCCTGTGCTTTCCTCTCTCCTACTTTTTACTCTTGCCCTCTCTCTCTCTCTCTCTCTCTCTCTCTCTATCTCGCTCTCTCTCTCTCGCCCCTGTCTTCTTCTCCAAGTGCCGGGGGCGCCATGCTTGTAAAAGTAACCACAGCTCTTTGAGAACTGGATGTATTTACAAACGGAGGTATGTCGGAATCAAAGGAATCACCGCATGACATAACACATTAACCAGACGGCGGATAGTGAATTTATAGAGCAGAGCTGGCAAGGGCGTGGCACCCGGGAACTACCGAGCGGTACTGTTCGATCACGCAGAGCCGCAAGCAGGTAAAAACTCACTCACCTGAGAAGGAACTAACGAGTGTTGTCACCTCTAACGCTTTCTCTCTCTCTCTCAGCTCTCAGTCAAGTCCCTACCCCCACTTCCTGTTGTCTCCACTTGCTCAGTCTCTGCTTGTTCGTTATCATTTCAAGCAAATCAAAAGCCTGATCATGATCTCCCTAACGAACGCGGCACCTTCTCTAAGGTACGCGCAAATGTTCTGCTTCATCCCGGTTTAAAGATCTAAAGCCCATCCTCTCTTTTTCTCCCTCTTTTGCATTCCACTCCTCTCTTTCCCGCTTCCCTTCAGCCCGACCCGTTCCCTTTAGCTTCCACAGTTTTTATTTCACCCTCATCAGCAGGGGACTAAAAATAAATGATAAATGGAACATGATATTTTAAAGCCTTTCTCTTATCTGTCCTTACAAGGGAATAATAGGGTAGTTAATCCTACAGATCTCCTTCAAATTGATTAATCAGCACATGCAGACAATCAAATAAATGATTAATTCTTTCCAGACCTGTGGTCGGACAGTTACCCCGAAAGCATCAGTAATAATTCAGTAACCCCTTGCCAGACCCAAGCTGTGGCTGCCTCGGTCCGCGTCAGATCTCTGATGGGGAGGGTGGAGCTGGCGGCATTCGGTCTTTGAAGCGGGCGCATAACAAACTGCTCTGCTCCGTCTACCTGCCGAGAGCCGCTCACCTGCTGACCAGGCCAGACAGAACTGAACGCTCACCTTCATGCTTATGGCCTGGGGCAATTTTCAAAACTCACTTAAATTTAAGACAGCTGGGGAACCGTAGGTTTGGTTTCTGATGTCACCTCAGAAGAGTTCGTTCATAAAAGAGCTAATTTGTCAGTATTGGTTCATTAATCTTTGGTGGATTTGGAGCCTGTCCCAGGAGCGCTGGATACGAGGTAGGAATACGCTCTGAATCGGAGACATTCACAACCTGGGGCAGTTCAGGAGACTGGACGGCCCAGTGCAAAGTCCAAACGTGTCAACCTACGTCGAAACTGAACCGAAAACCCATGGAGCTGTGAGGCAGCAGCTCTACACACCATGCTATAAATACTAGATACTGTACGACAGCGGCTTTAAATCACAAATAGAGTTAATTGGGAAGCTAGTGGACTACACAGTGTGTTCCACATACTTAGTAGTGTCCCCAATCAGGGGTTAGAATGGGATTTGGTATGCAGCCTTGCTTAAGAAGCTAGTTAGCATTGTAGCGCAGAGATCAGGATGACATAATGTGTTTGTTTTGCTGAAAGTGACTGGTTATGAATGTGGGTTTTGTCAGGCAGCTGCTCTCTCCTCAGGATTACCGACTGTAGAGACCTACTTTCACCCATGCTGCGAATCACAATTAGTGTAATTAACGATTATTAGAAATCCTGGGACGCTGTTACCGTGCTGTTATCACGACTCTTCTTGTGCAATCAGATCGCTCAGTTGGAGCTAACTATTATATAGATTAATTTACATGATAATCAAGATGGGACAAGCTGTCTGTTTAGCACGAGTTCTCCCAGTTCTGTCTCTCTCAGTTCTAGTGACGGATCCTTTGTTTATGTTGCTTTTTGCAATACAAAAGCAAACCGCTATCTATAGAAGTACAGAACTCTTTTTTTTCCGCCTCCCTGTAGTCCTGGGTTTCCGACATGGATCAGCATTTCAGCTGGATCCCTTGCACCTGTCAGCTTGGACTCTTGTACTTAGACTAGACCAGAGACAGCTGCCAGAGACCCAAACACTTGCTTTGCTTTGCTAATGCAAAAAGTACAAAGAGTTTGCGATGATAAAAAAAAAAAAAAAAAAGGAGCGCGTCTTCATTCCCCGAGACTTCTATTTCTAGCCTGGCTTTCGTGCAGCTGTGCAGTGATATCTTCCTGAACGCGACTTGCTGGCTCCTGATCCTCCATATCGCATCCATACATAACATCCAGAGTCCTCAGAAGGTCCGAGAGCACTTACGTAACTTTATATAAGTGCTCAGTGTTTAAGCTATCAGAGTTGTTCCTCTGTGTCCTAAGAGACTCAGAGCCACAGCTGAAGCACTCTGCCAATATGGCTCGTAATATATGGCCCGGTTTTTAATAGGCGTAAGCACAACATGTAGGGAAATGCGGCAAGAAGATTTTCTATAACCGATATAGCTCGCTTTGATCTCGGCTTAAGTCGGGGCTGTTTATAAATCAGCCACACAAATATTTACGAGTTGGACAAGAGATATTGGACGAATGGGGATGAATGTCTGGTCTGGATTGTATCTTCGTCCGGCTTTTTCTCCCCTCCCTCCCGCTACGGCTCTCTCTAATCCTCCGTATCTCCCCCACCAACCAGTCGATGAGGCCACCATGGCATCGGGGCTTGGGAGTAAAAGGCAACAGGCCACATTTATCACCATGCAACGTAGTCATAGGGAGAGGGCCTCAATGTGTAGCTCATTGCAGAATAATAGCTACGGTCATAACATCCTAACTGAGTGTTAACCACAGTTAGTTACACGACCTGCTATATCTCAAAGCGTAGTGCGATGTCCTGACCAGGATTCGATAAATTAATAAAAGGCCAGCGTTCGATAAGGATCGGCTTCTGTTACCTCTCTGCCCACCTCGCTATTCCCGACTGAAGCGTGCACAATGGGACGGCCGGCCTCGGGCAGATCCATCGTCTTTAATTGCTCCCCCCAGCCCTGACCTCCGCTCCTGATCTTGTTCTGATATACAGCGTCTCTATTAAGCCGGGAAGTAGGTATATATTCTTTTATATATATTCTTCTAACGATGCAGTTTTAAAATAGTGGGGGAAGGGGAGGGGGGGATCAATTGCGATCCTTTTCTTTTGTCCTTCACGACTCTTTGCTTTTTTCCTTTTCTTTTTTTTTTAGAAACTTCCAAAGTATTGAAAACAAGAGAAGAGTTGACAGGCAGTAACTGTGTGAACACGGGCCATGAAAGTTTACTTAAAGTTTATTTAGAGTTGTACTCGACGCGTGGAAGGATTTCAGACAAAACAGTCTGTCTCGATTCGAAATCACAGCTTAAGAAGTAAACTCTAATCTCGAGACTCTGACATCATCAGGCAAATCCTGATAAAGGAGCGTGTAAGGAAGTTAACATGCATAAGGGAGTAAAGAGAGGGAAAGGGTGTGTGTGTCTATATGTGTGTGTGTGTGTGTGTGTGTGTTGGGGGGGTGGGGGGGTGCAGTGGTGCTCTGGCTTGTCGATCGATGCAGTGATTGGCAGTTAATGGCTTTTCCTGTTCTGCCTTCGTAACCCCGCTCTGATGGCTGTTGCCTCTGATAGGAGATGGCAGATGGCATTTGACTTTCGTACATAAAGCCCCTGACTTTGTGGAGACGGCTTCATCGTGTTTAATGATTTAAAAGTTAAGTTGAATGTTGGGAATTCTCTGCCACAAGTCGGCCAAGGAGGATTTTCGAGCTTTGAAAGCGCTTGACACACTTCCAAGAACCGTCGGCGAGTCCCACCCGATAGAAACCACGACTTTATCAGATATCTACGCAGCCCAAAGTGTGATCGGGTGGATACAAAACCCTTTGTTATGCCCGATACTTAAAAGAATAAAAATTCCAGTGGATTTGCGTTTCCGCTGCCGGCTTCAAAATAGCGCGAAACAAATGCATAAGAAGTCTTTATGGTACTTAGAGTGTAAAAACAAACAGACTCATTTAATTCCTAAAAGCCTTATAGCTCCTCGCTTTCATTTATTAACCTATAAACTTAAATATTTACGTTGCAACACTTGAAATGTCCGATGATTACACTGGTAGTAAAACAAAAAAAGAAAAGTGGCGAATCGAAATAACAAGAGGAAAGGTCTGTCTTTTATATTTACAGAAAGAACTGTGCACTCTCTAGTAATTTATTCGATATATTACGAGCTGGGAAACAAGTTCCCTGTTGAAAGAGAGAAAGGGGAAATATTCTCCTGCAGTGTGAGATGCTGAAGAGACCAACGCCGGCCTCATAACTCATCAGTGATACTGTTGCGTGGCTAGCAAGGGCCAGGACACTGGAGATCCGTTCAGAAATAGGACAGAACAAAAGTCTGGTTCTGCATGTGCTATGCGGATAGAGATCTGGAACCGGTGGGACCCGGCGGTGCTGAAGTAATACACTTTAGAGCGAGAGAGAGAGAGAGAGAAAGAGAGAGAGAGAGCACTTGCCCATGCAACATCAACAAAAATTTAATAAAGCCTGCTTCATATAACTCATTAATAAGGTTCTCCCCTCCCTTCTTTCAGTGCTTAATTTAATATTACAATAATTTGAATGATCATTTGCATACAAGATCTAGGGATAGCAATCTACTCGAGTGGCGAAAAAAAAAAAAAAAAAAAAGCCCCCCCCCCGCAAGCCTTTGTTGGTACGGTAGCCCAGACAAGCGTCCTGGATCAAATTAGCCGAACTAAAACCGGTCCAACCTGAGACGCATAAATTAAAGACATTCCTAAGCAGTGACAGAGATCGCAGCGCTCGTACGGAGAATCCAAATCTGCCTAAATCACGAGGAGAAGGTGGAAGAGTGCCTGGGTTGGGTCATCCTCCGTCCTGACGGCTTCCTCCACCGTCTCCCTGTCGCATCTTCTGCAGCCGCAGTTCATAAATCAACAACAACAACAACAACAACAACAACAACAAAAAACCTTCATATGTGTGAAACCGCTTAAAAAACAGAACCAAAAAGAAAAAACTTTTCCATTTATTTCGGCAGCTGCGACCAGTAAAAAAAAAAAAAAAAAAAAAAAAAAAAGGCACCTCCAAGAGGTTGACCTCAGAGTTCACCGCATCAGCAGGAGGGGCTGGCTGCATGGGGGGATCAGAGCACCAGCGAGCCTATGACACCGCGCGCCAGACTGTGTGTTTTCCTCCTTCGCACTTCTGTACGAGGAGCCGCAGCCGGAGAACGCTCGGGCTATAAAGTCGCAGTAAATGTTTGCCCTCGAAAAAACAGCTCGGCTCGTCCCTCAACCTCACGCCGGCTCTTTCCTTCGCTCTCTCGTCACCTTAAGAAGCATAAAGTCCGACGCAGGTGGACTGGAAGAGGAGCGGGAACGTCGAGATAATAAAGACAATAACCAAACGTTTCTTCGCTTTTTTTTCTCCGCCTGTCTCTCCTTCTCTCTCTGATTCTGGAACGTTCCTACGGTTCCCAGACGATCCTTTAAATACACACTTTAACCATTTCTTTTTTTTTTTTAATCCGATATTGATCTTCCTGCCTTTTTTTTTTTTTTTTTCTTCTTTAAATCTCTTGAAATTCTCTGTTTTTATCTTTTTTTATATATATATATAAGGATTAAAAGCGCCTGATGAGAAAACAAGGTGCGAAATTATTTTTTCAAAGGGGGCCCCAATAAAAACCATATGACACCCCAGGCTGAACTGCTTAATTACAAAGGGATGAAAATCTGCACTCTACATCTGGCGAGATCATTGCCCCCATAATGCTGATAGATTTACAGCTCCCAGTCCTAACCCTGGACTCCGGCGCGCAGCAATTAGGCTGTACATAAGACGCTTCACTGGGCGTTCGGCTCAGCAGGGGAGGCTGACTTTGACTTTTTCTTCTCGGTGCTGTTGAGCACAAGACGTTCAGGAAAGCCCCTGATCGTAGTGTGAGATCCGTCTAGAACAGGGGTATCAAACTCACATTTTAACCAGGCCAGCATTTTTTTTTTATTGTGCTTTTCAGGGTTTTTCGATGGCAATAATCGGATGATATTCGTTTTCTTAAGATTCAACACGTCGAGGCCAAAAAAAAATCACTGTTTCAAATTATTAGCCTGCATCAAGCAACGGAAAAATGTATATTACTGGAAACGGGTTTAAGAAACGGAGCGTTTTTAAAACCTGGAACAACGTCAGATGGAAGAAAAATAAGTACGTGTGACCAGAGATGACTTAAACACTTGGGGAAGTAGAATTACAGGAAAAATCTGAGCTGTTTTTAATAGAAGAGCATTCACACACACACACACACACACACACACACACACACACAATGTGATGAGAACTTAAAATAAAAAATAGTATGATGTATATTATATTAATCATATTATCATAACATAATCATACATATGAGTACATAATGTAGAGCAATAATACATTTAGGATTAAAATATTTTTCTTTTCCTGAAGTGTGTATACATTTTTTTTTTTTTGACTGACTCTGTATATACGTATATTGTTAGGAAATAAATTTAGAAATAACTCACACAGACTTATCTCTGTCAAGAGCGTACATGCCTCTCGCGCTCCCTCTTTTCTCTTGCTAGGTCTCTACACTGAGTGCTACATTTTGGGATTTGGAGTCAATCATCAAAGCACACAAAAGGCCAACACCCGACGTGATTCGGAATCTATTTTTACATCAAACTCGGTCGATTGTAAGCAGCGTTTCAGCCGTGTGAGATGCAAGCCCACGCACGCTGTACCCCGGCGCACACGGTCGCTACGCTACGGGTCCTTTAATCCAGATTTTGTGAACACGTTGTGTGGTTTTTAATATTGTTTTTGCTTGTTGTTTTTTTTTTTTGTTTGTTTGTTTGTTTGTTTTGTTTTTTTTGCGCGCGGGTCTAACGCAACAAAGCACAAGCCAGGTTCGAGTTTGACCCCTGCGGTCTCGAAATGGCGACCCCGCTGTTGACGCTTGGTTCGAGTCAGGACTCTGTTCGTCTTCAGTGTTAATGTTTTTCATGGAAATCGCTGCTGCCTTTAGGTTATTTTACAGGTCCGGACAAAATGTGAATGGGCTGTGTATGTGTGTGTGTGTGTGTGTGTGTGTGTAAGCTCCTGAAACCAATCCTGTTGTGATAAACTCGTAAAAATGAGTCTCGGGGTCAAGAAGACAAACCTGAATGGAGTCCACAGCCTCATTCTCTGGCCTGGATTTATCAGTCCCTGGACTCCCCCCCCACACACACACACACACACACACACACACACATGTTCTGCACCTCTTCCCTTCACCGAGCACCAGGAGCAGAACAGCTCTGAGGCCCAGGCCACTCAAAAACCGTTAATCTGCCTGCTTGGGTGCTGATGTATTGATGCCAGCGAGATAGCGAGAGCTAGCGGCCTCCCCTCGCTCGCCGTCTCGCTCTCTTCCCGTCTCTTCAGAGCGACGTTATTTACCAACTGGTGACTCTGTTTCCATGGTGACCAGCTCCCAACCAATAGGGCAGTGACCCGGGATTTCCGTTCTACCGCTCAGTCAAGTCCTCTGTTGTAATTTGCCTTTAAAATTTGACTGGCAAATACGAGCAAAGGCAACACTAAATCAAAGAATAGACCTGATTAAACGCGGCACTTACGAGGAGGCGTTCGTGGAGCACGGACCAATCGTACAGTCTAAAGAAAAGAAATACACACTCTGAGGAGAAGTGGAGTGATTTGCCAGTGGTCACTCAGGTATAAAAAAGAAAAAAAAAAAAATTAAAAAAAAAGAGGAACCATCTGGTTAAAAAAAAAACAAACGACAAGGTGAAACGAGGCGACTGACAAAAAAACGCCGTTGTTTGTTTGCTTCATTTTCACTAAGAGCAGTTCCTCTGTTTATTCTTTATAAGGTGTTTGATGAAACGCAGATCTACCGTCGAGCGAATAAATTAGCCTGTGTGTAAACAACCCTGTAGCAAGCCACGAGGAAAACGTGATGAGAGATGGATGGAAGAGGGAAGGAAGGGGAAAGGAAGCAGGAGAGTCAGAGAAGGGGAAAGAAAAAAAGATTTGGCAGTGGAGAATGTTTAGTTTTTCAGGCTTGTTGGATTAAAGATATTTAACCTTAAGTGGAGCGTAGCGCAGGACCACCCAGCCGAGCCGGTCCGGTTTTGTGGTGTGTGACGGGTAGCTGTCTTGTTTATTAATTTTCTGGGAGAAACGGGTGAGACACTTTCATTCAGACGCGCAGGAAAAATACACACGTTTACACACGTCACCTGACTTGCAGTTCAACTTTCGAACCAAAGGTTTTTCATCGTGTGTTAATTACCCAGGTCATCAAATGACGCATGGCGATGTTCTACCTGAAAAAAAAAAAAAAATCATCGAAACGTTATGATTTAGCCTTGACGCTAAAGCTGTACACCTCTCTTTGTGCTTACTTTTGCAATCCTGACAAACAGATGGCTTAACGGGAGAACTTGAGTGTGGCTGGCTGGCTGGCTGGCTGCTGGTCTACACACACACACACACACACACACAAGGACAGATGCACTGCTAACCATCAGCAGGGCTCTGAGCAGCTGAGCAGCCACGGGTCGCCGGCTGGCCTTTTCCAACGTGGGAGCCACAAAGTTGTGAAATCGCACCAGACTGCCAGAGATATGCAGCCTTGAGCCCTCCCTTTCTGCTACGGACCAACGCCGAGCTTATCCACACCCACTCTATCAGTGACTGGAGGCTTCTCTGGCCAATCCGCGGGCCTGCTTTCACAGAGAGCCTGGTTTCTGTTCGGTTTATTGTAAAGCAAGAGTTCAGCGTCCTCCGGGCAGATGAGGGGTGATGTAAAGGGTCACGGGGCACACCGGTGGAGCTCTTGTCATGCACTTAAACGCCGTTTCAGCGAGCCTACATAGCATCCGCGCATACGTTTACAGAGAGGAACACTCTTAATATTATGCTTATCATTTATATTATCATTTCATGGGAAAATGCATCCGTGCTGAACAAGGTGGTTAGAGAAAAAGGAGGAGGTGTATATGTGTGTGTGTGTGTGTGTGTGTGTGTTGGGGGGTTGAGCAGGATGTCTGAGTGGTGGCGGTGTGGACACAGTGCAAGTGCTTTATTAGCGCTGTACTACCAGTAAATCAGAGCTCGGCTCTTCCTGGAAGAGGAGCAACCTTTTTTGCCCACTGAGCACTATTACTGAACAATCACAGGCTAGCCATGATAATTAGGAGAGTATCTCCGTCTAAACGTCTCTCTGCCTCGTTCTATCGCTCTCAGACCTGACGCCTGCCCTCCTACACCCTCCTCCACCCCGACCCCTACACTCCCCGCTCCCCTCCCCTCCCCTCCTCGCCATCTCTACTCCTGACTGATGTCCGGAGGGCTAGCTCGTATAGTCGGGGTGTGTCTCTCTTTTCTCCTCGACGTATAGGAAATACGACATATCTTCAGTCAGACCCAGGGCAGGGACGAGACGTCAACGAGAGCCACGTTAATACGTTCCCTCGCCGCGAACCCGGTTAATCCCTTCCCGTGCCTGTTTTTGTTTTACCGTGTTTTTCCCTCTGTTCTCCGCCGAGCGTGGACGGTTTTCCCCTCTACGCTGCTGAGCTGCTCCAGTTGGATTGCACTGGTGGGGAAAATAAGAAGACGGAAGCCAGTCCAGAGAAAAAAAAGAAAGAAAGAAAAAAAAAAAAAAACACTCCACTGTGGCTGTATTCGGTGGGCCGGACCGTATTAACAGGGCCCATGTATGACAGAACGTGATCTATTTGCACAAGTCAGAGCCAGCGGTAGTGGCTGAATGTCTGCTTGTGTGCACATGTGAGTTTGTGTAGATCTTTGTGCATTTAATAGAGCGGGACCAAGGGAAAAAAAAAAAAATAAAGACACCAGGGAGGGGAGGTAGTGTACGAGGAGGGGTTTCTTGGGTAAAGATTCCCTATGTGATAGTGACGGCACTTTCTTCCTCTCTTTCCACGGCCAAGAGGCATCTGGAGTGGATTTTGTGCGAGCAGACACCGAGGAACATGATTACATTCAGTTAACTGCGGCCTAAACTGATTATGCATGTGCCAAGCTAATGGACTACATTTGCAAGAGGAAAAATAACATCCAATCAATCTCAATTACTGCAGATAGCACTGGCCCCCGAGACGAGGAAGGTAGCCAGCTAACCCCCTGTGCTCCTCCTGCTCCCCTGAAAGGTCTGACTGGAAGCTCACGCCTGGCCCCGGCTACACCCAGGTTGTCTGGAGTTGTCCAGACTCACGTCTAACTCCAGTAAAACTCCCTCATTTACATGATCTAGTACATAACCGATTACTCAATCAAGTGCGTTCGGGTATTCCTTGAGTTTACTACTTTTTTTCCTTTCGCGCGTCTCAGAACACCGGTTGCTTTCACCGGTTGATTTAAGCTAGTACTAATTGCTTCAGTTAATTGGTCCACTAATTGCTTAAGTGGATTTCCTTAAATATAAGTGTACTTCAAATTCTCAAAGACGCTTCGACCATATAATCTTCTCTGCCGGAGACCCCGCAAACGCTCGGGTCGAAACGTCTGTTCAAGATTTATTGGCGTCAACAATTCTTAAGGTTGTGAGTTTGGTAGGAGGAGGCGTATTTTTAGAAAGGCCTAATATGGGCTGCATACCACAGACTCTCTCAAATTATCCCATCCAGCTTAGCCCTCAGTTTAAACCTTCCTTTTTAATTCCAGTAATTACAGGCTCCAATTTATACGGAGCCGTGCACACAAAGGGACTGTTTAATGCGAACCAGTTTGATTTGGGTGAAGTGTCCCAAAGATCTCCCACATCTAACGGCCTGTTTATGCTGACTTGATTTATGTTCCTTTTAAAAAAAGTCCAAAAATATTAAACTTTTTTTTTTGCTTTTTAGAATCGGGTTTCATTCTTTCCCTCCTCACAAACCAGAACCCGGCCGTTTCTGCCAGGGAACCATCATGCTTGGGCGTACCACTATCGCCATAAAGCCAATGGGACATGAAGTCTGTGATGCTGCGGAGCGGCTTTGCTACCTCAACCAAACAAACTCCTGCACTTATTACTTAAAAAGGAATACCCACTCATAGGTCATGAAGTGCTAAAACAACATGTCCCTAAGTTTTTTTTTTTTTAGATGTTGCTCTGTTTGCTACCTACATCTTGATTTTTTTTGTGTACTCTGAGTTAAGGAACTGTTCTGAGGACCCTAAAGCTTTACATGTGGAGCATCTCTATGCCTCCAATTAAACCAAACTAGGCTTAACATATCAAGTTGCCTTCAGAGGAGATGAGGCCGAGATCGTTCTAAAACGAGCTTGGAAACGTAATTACACGAGCACTTGAGTGAAGATTAACGCCGTTTCCAAACATACCGAGCAGGTTGTAATTTGCATAGCCAGGTGCTGAAGGCAAGCTTAACCTGGTTCGCTAGGTCAAAAATCGTGCCTGGAGCGAAATGAGACTGCCTCCACAGGCTAATCGTGCGGCTCATGTTACATATTTGAGTTGTTGTGGAATTTGTAAATATCCCGACTCTACATGTCCGGGCCTGAACAGGGTAAAGCGGTCGGACAGCCTTCCTGAAGGTCCTGTAAGCTAGGCCCTGCCTTTGACGGTCAATGAAGTTGCTTTGTCAGCACTGCAGGCAAGCACAATCCCCATGGGCCAGGGTTATGACTGACCTGGGAGCAGCATCTCACACCTTCGCCCTTAATGGTGTGCGGAGAAACAATTTCTCTCCGTTAGCATGCTGGATGTTGTCGTGCTGTAGAGAGCTCGTAGACAGGAAGCCTGCAATAAAGCCATCAGCGGACTGGAAGGAACCCATTCATAAAGAACCCGCAGCTCTCTGACGGAGCAGATGGAGTGTTGGCTGTTATTCCCGAATTATTCTCTTTTACCACAGCTTTCTAATGTGATTAAAGCCTGCCATAAAAGACAATCTGTTTTTGCAAATGTTTTTTGGCAGAAGTTGTTCTGGTGCAGTGACACTTTGTGCAAAGTGTTATGCCCGTGGAAAAGATAAATGAATAAAACCTGATAACGTGTAATGTTTGTTTTCGGTCATTTACTTTCCAAGAGCGTAACAATTTAAAAAAGGAGTCTTTGTATAAATAAAAAGGCAGAGAGGGCAGAGTGCATCATGATCTCAGAGGGAGCGACCGTATGTAAATACCTCCGAGAATGTTTGGGGGAGTAACCGAGGATCTGTTTAAGTCTGTGAGAAACGGTTGAGGAAAAGGGACAGGTAAAGAGGGGAAGGATAAAAAAAAAAAAAAAAAAGAGAGAGAGAGAGAGAGAAGTCCCTGCACACTACTATGCCAGTTTGGGTTAACCACGCTGAGAGCCTAGGCTGCAGACACACAGGATAGGTGCCTAAGTGGATTCAGGCCTGTTAGATTTATAGCCATTTGTTCAGAGAGTGTTCATCCATTGGCTATTATGGAATGATTAGAGGAGAAGGTGAAGCTCCAACTCTGGAGAAAATCAATACAGCTGTCGAGAACGATCCTGCCTTTCCCGCTCCAAGGAGTATTAGCACCGAACCCTTCTCTCTCTCTCCTCGCTCACTTCACACTTCTTCATCCTCTCCACCGCCAATTTCACCCTGTGTCCTCTTTCCCACCCTGCTGACCTGCCATGTCCTTCTGCTTCTAACGACTCCTGCTGCTACTGTCTCCACTGTGCTAAGCTTCGTAATACAACATGGCCACCTCGCCCGCGGCCTGAGTACAGTGAGGGAATACAGGGCAGGGGGGGGGGGGGGGGGGGGGGAATGGTGCATGATGTATGACTACTGAAAGAATCACTCACCTTGTAGAGCTTGAGGCTGGCCTCGTGGCGGGAATTGACCGTGTGCATGCGCAGCTTCTCCAGGCTGTTGGTGTAGTAGTCGCAGGCGTTGCACTTGAGGTGAACCGGGTTCCCGATAGCCACGCACTTTAGGCGCCACTCGTTACCCTTGCCGCCCTCCTTAATGTGGGCCACCAGCTGGTACTTCTGTACATGCTTGTCAGTCTTGCAGTGCAGCTGGAAGTTGGCCTTCAGCTGTGTGGTGTAGCGGCACAGCTTACACTGGTGCGAGTCGCCAACCACAGCCTTCCACTCGTCCTCTGGCAGAGAGCGCTCAGCGCCCATGTGCAAGCCCAGCATGTCCAGGTTGTCGGTGGTGAACCGGTTGCACACGGCGCACTGGAAGAGCTTCAGTGATGGGTCAGTGGTCTGCGACAGGCTCTCTCCGAGGGTCATCAGCTCCTCAGATACCAGCTGCCCTCCACCCAGGCGTACGTCCATGGGAATGTCCCCGCCTACTAAAGACGCAGGATAGAAAGACCGCACTGTTAATTTCCTTTGTTCGTTTTTACAAAAACATACAGATGTACTGTACACTGGTTCTTTTGAGTTCTTTAAGCTGTACTGTACATTTCAGTTTGTCTTGGGAAAAAGCAAACAATCGCTCAGCTATTCTACAAACAGCCAAGTTTGTCCATATTGTCGAAGTTGATTTGCTTTGCAGTCCTCCAGAGGCGCATGTGCATGTGAATTTTTACACACCTCATTTCTTAACAAAATACAAACAAACAAAACCAAAAAAAAACATCCCTTTCTTTCATTTAAGACGAGAGAAGGAAGGAAGGCAAAAAAAAGAAAAGAAGCAAGGACCAAGTATAGTTATAGATTTCTGTCAAAAGCTTGTTTGGTTTTTCCCAGCCCAGCACTTCTAAAGGCTATGAATTTAGAGTTTAGGAAAAAAAAAAAAAAAAAGAAGAAGAGAAAAAGTTTTTTTCTTTCATTATGGGAGAGGTAATGAATTCCCTTAGCCTGCTTTCCTGTAAATCAGATCTATTCAAGGAATAGTTTGAGGAATTCAAATATACTTAAAAAGTGCATTTTCAACTCTGAATCACTTTTTTTTTTTTGGGACAAAGCTCTTGACTGAATATATGAGGTGTAGGAGAGGAAAAGGAAAGAAAGGTCTGAATCATTAAGAGCAGGGCAACCGTCATGAGCAAGCATTCCGCACAGTTGGTGTGGAAGAAGACGCGTTGTTTGGAAAAAGAGGACACATCAGGAGCAGTTTGCATGTTTCTGCCTTTGCTCATTGGTCTTTAATCTATCACTGCACACACAGAGCACACTGGCTGACCCCACCTGGCTTTACACTACATTAATCCCAGCAGCCTTTTTTTTTTTTTTTCATTTTTTTTTTTATCGCTGCAGTATGCAGCATTTTTCTCTGATGTCCTCTATTACCTGCACTTCTGTGCTAAACCCTCTGAATCCGTTCACCGATCTGCCACTCGGGGTGCAGAAATCGGTCCCACCTGATTCAGTCAAATCCTGACTTCCCCATTTCTCTCCTGTCCCTTGCTTTTCTTGATTCATTTTTAATTACACTTGGTAAACAATTCCATCTTTAAATAGCCTCCTGAGTATGAATCATTCCTTATAATAATATCTTTTGTATCTGATTTGTGCAATAACAATGTTCCAAGATCATGACTGTTTCTTCCTAAGTTGGCAGGACGACGTGTTGATAAATTTCATTTTGAGGTTAATTTAGGAGACTGCACTGACTCATATTTTCTCTCTCTCTCTCTCTCTAGCTCTTTTACCTTAGATTGTAAGGATAAAAGCTATAAAAGACAACAAGAAGGCACAGCAAGATTATCCGATATTATGATTTGTCATCCCTTAGGGGACAAAGCAAAATGGCAAAAAAAAAAAAAAAAAAAAGATATAAAGATGAAAACTGCAACCTTCTGTCATTATATATATATATATATATATATATATATATATATATATATATATATATATATATATTATAATAAAAAATTGCTGTGATTTTTTTCGAACATGATCTAATTCATAAGTAGGAGAAAGAGTATATGAAGGAGAAAATTAAATTGACATGTCTGTGCAGACTGTGAGGTTGCAGCTGGCACACCAAGCCTCCGCTTTACAGCTGCATAACCGGTTTTCCTTTATTTCTTTTACAGAAATAAAATTTATAGCTGCAGTTACAAGTAAGGAGGGAAAGGAGGTGAGTCGGGTCAGTTAGGACGGCAACAGTTTGGGAAGAAGGACAAAAAAATGCTGACATGCACGGGGAAGTTTGTGGGCCAAGCTGCAGAGCTGCCTGTCTTAGACATTCATCGTGACTTTTAAACGTGTGTGTGTCTGTTTTATGTGTGTGTGTGTGTGCGTGTATATGGGGGGATTTCCCGGCAGCAGTGACCTGACAAACACAATGGACGCTACTAGCAAGTCAAGGCTTATATGTGAGAAAGATATGTGTTTTCTCCGCCTACCTTTCTGTTTTCTGTGTGTGTTCGTATGAAATATATATCAACTCTCGGAGATACGGTATCCTTTTCCTTCACACCTAAGCGCGGTAAATAATACCGTCTGGTGCCTGTAACACCTGCTTTAAAGCATCAGCCTTCACGCAAAGCTATACAAAAGGTCCAGACTGGAGTAGTGTCTCCTCAAGCGTTGCGTGCTAGAAACCGCTAACTGCTCTTGAGTTACGGTGACATCCTGTTCTTTCAGGAAAGCAACATAGTGAAGGATTTCCTTTTTTGCTTGCATCATCGTCTATGCCAATTCAGTAACATGTCACACATAGAAAATAGCTCTCTCTTTCAAGGCAAGCTTTCACAGACAAAGAATGCACTTACAGCATGAGTTAGCAAGGATTCATTTTTACTTTAGCCCGAGTGGCCACTCCGGGATTTTTCAGTCATTTTTTTTTTTTTTCACTGTCATTTGTTTTCACAAGTATTTTATAAGTACTAATAAGTGCATATATTTGACCTTTCTATTTTTCCAATCAGATTATTTCAAATAACCTCTTTTTTTCCAATAATACAAAGAGCTAATTAACGAGGAAGTGTCTCTATGAAAATACAACTCACCTAGTGCAGGGGCCAAGGAAGCCATATTAGGATCCAGGTGGAATCCTCCTAACAAGAATTGGGCGTCAGCTGCAGTAGGATCCATCTTCAGGCCTGGAGGCAGGCTCATGTTTTGGGTCAGGTAGTACTGGTAAAGCTCTGCCTCAGAGGGCGAGTGCATGGCCCCCAAGCCCAGACGGCCATGCTGCATCTGGGTGACATTCTGCTGAAGCAGCATCATGTTGTGCATGTGCTTCTCGCTAGTCATGTGGATCCGTAGGTTGCGAGCTACGTTGGTCTCGTAGTCACAGACCTCGCAGCGCCAAGTGGGTTTGCTCTTGGGCTTGGTGGGCGAAGGAGCTCCACAAGGCCCAGCTATGTGCGTGGACGACTGTGCTGGATGGTGGTGGTGGCTTGGGTGGTGACTGCTGGCCTGAGTGGCTGAGGGAACAGAGACCACCCCACTAGGAGTATGCCCAAACACCTGCTCGCTGGCAGTAGGGATGGAGCCTCCATTCTGCAGGGTCTGCATGTTGTTGAGGTGCTTATCCGACTGCATGTGGATGCTGAGATTGCCCTTTGTCGTGGTAGAGTAATTGCAGACCTCACAACGGAAGGGCTTGTAGCCACAAGTGTAGCTCTCACCCCTAGCCAGACGTGGATGGCTCTGTCCACTGCTGCAGTACACGCAGGAGTTTCCAGAGTCTGGGTGCTTCTCCTTCATGTGGGCCTCCAAGGTCTGCTGGTACTTGTAATGCCAGTTGCACTTAGGACACTTCAGTGTCTTGCAAGAGTTGCGCGAATGCATCATCGTCATATGACCACCCAGGGAGCGTGACGAGCCCAGTACAGTGTCACATTTAGGGCACTCAACCCCATTTCCTCCACTGCCCCCAGCCCCATGGTTTTGGGTGCACTCACTCACCCCAGTAATGTCGCAGGTTCCTGCATGCTGGGAGTTGGGGTGGGAGTGTGGTGAAGGATGTGTGTGGTGGTGATGGTGGTGGAGGTGGTGCAGATGGATACCACTGTCATCATCTCCCTCTGCCAGGCATTCATTTGGTTCAGGAGCTGTGGCACTATCTTGATTGGCACTTTCATCTGCGGCGGGGTTGGTGGCTAGAGGAGAGGAAGTACCTGCTGAGGAGCATGCAGCTCCATCCTCCTCGCCTCCTCTTCTGGTGGCTGCTGCCAATGCCATGGGGACAGAGGGCCCCTGGCAGTTAAAGCTCAGTGGGTGCTCTGAAGCCCTTCCTCCATCTATAGCTATTCCCTCTTCTGATCCCCTGACAGAAGAAGAGCACATGGAAGCTGGGACTTTGCTGTTCAGTGTGGGGCTGGCTGCAGAGGAACAGACAGAAGGCTGAAGAGCGCTACTAGGCATTAATAAAGGAGATTTGGAAATACTTTGGTTTGAGACAGCTGGTTCCCCGATGTGTCCACCACCACTGCTGCTACTGCCACCACAGGCCACCGCAGTGCTATCATCCTCCACTTCATCGTCCTCTTCTTCTAAAAGAAGTTCGTCCTCATCCTCAGAGGCCACCTCCTCACCATGAATTAGAGTTTTGCTTTCACAGGGCTCCATATCCCCACCCCCCCTTCTCTGAGTCACCTCTTTTCCCACAGGCCCCTCTGTTCTCCCTCCCTGAGCCTTGGGCAGGGTAATGGAGTCTTTGGCAGAACCTGGGGTTGAGGTAAGACATGGTGGCTTGGGATTTCCAAGGCCTCCCAGGGCGAGTAGGGCTTGTTGCTGGAGACCGGAATCAGTGTCTTTGCTGAGGAGGCCTTCACCTCCTCCACTATTGCTCCCCGCCTCTAAATGCACTCCACTGAATGTGCCAAAGAAGCTCTGGCCTGAGTTCATGGGCACTAGGTTCGGTGGTGAAGGAGAGCTCTTGTTTTTTGGTTCCAGGAAGCTAATTAGGGGCTCTTTGTCTTTACCGATGCCCTGTATAATGGCAGATGCATGCTTGTGGCCTAAAAGCCTTCGCTCATCCTCACACAAGGTCATGCGATGATCATGGACTGCATGAGTGGCAAAAGAGCGAGCATAACCAAAGGACAGTTTGCAGAGGAAACACATAAGAATGGGCTTGCCTTTACCATAAAGGGCTAACCCATCAAATTTGGAGAAATCCACATTGTTGGGAACATCTTTGGATACACAAGACTTCTTGGCAGACCCATCGCTGTTCAGATAATCCTTGTTGCTTTTGTGCCGCACGTCAAAAACGCGGAAACTGTGCAGTACAGGGCTGTGGCCTGCCAGGGTTGAGGTATTGGGATAACCTTGGTCTGAGGAGCCAAACCACTTTCCAAACGATGAGGCTATGTGGAACGTGTTGATGATCTGAGGGTACACTGATGAGGATGTTCCAGGGGGTTCCCCTGGTTTACCACCACCAGAGAGAAAATTCGAGGGAAGCAAGCTAGACGTCATGCCCCCATCACTTTGGATCAGCTGGCTTAGGCTTTCCACAATGTAAGCTGAGCCATCAGGCTGGTAGACAATTTCCCCAGCTAGGTTTTCCACATCACTGCTCTCTTCTTCCTCATCTTCATCTCCTTCTTCACTCCCACTTTCCATAACTTCCCTTCGCTGGATGGGCTGCTGCCGCATAAGAGTGGGCATGCCCCCTCCTACTGGAGCTATAGGTATGCCGGGGAAGGGCTGCAAACTCGGAAAACAGTTGTCGATCTCCATATCGTCCAAGTCATCCAAGTCTTCGTCGTCCTCTCCGCAGCTCCCCGCCTCCTGCTCCTCCTCTAACTCCTCTCGTCTGGGGTGCAGTTGGCTGCTGGTGGAGCTGTCACCGGTAGCCTGGGACAGGGTCCGTGTTTGCTGTTGTTGCTTCTGCTCTCTCAGACCCTCGCGAGTCGTGCTGGGGTTTTGAAGCTGAGCTGAGAGAGACAGGGGATCCAAGGAAGGGGGGTGGTTGCTGGGAGTGACCTGTGCGCTAGGGCGATCGTTCCAGGGTTGAGGAGGATGCTGCTGAGGCTGCTGGGAGGTGGCTGAAGAGCTGAGCCCATCGTCTGTCCCAGAAACCACGGGAGACTCACAGCTTTCCATGCTGATGCCTACATGAGGCGTTCATCGCATCCAGGCCTGAATGAAAAACACAGAAAGGCGAGAGATATGGTTAGAAAAACAGCTGCGTTAAGGACAACTATAAACCTATATAAAAGCAGAGAACAAAATAAATTACTCATTTCATGCTTCAATTACACTGTTTCGTAATCAAGCCAAGTTCCAGCTTTCTAATACTAAACATTCAGTGACATTCAGTTACAAAAAGACTTCAGAGATCAACTGAAAATGCTATGTATAGAGCTGTGAACAGGCTTGACGTATAGTGCATTAGACGAGAGACAAAAGCGCAAGATCTAATAGTGGAAAAATGACAGAGTGCTCATTACGGTAGATTAGGTACTTAAATACAATACCTCAGACATGCATTAATAAGCCAGCTCAAATGGCTCTTCCTGTCATATCAGCAAGTTACCATCTTTTATCTTCATCTTCTAAACAACACTCAGAGTCTACCATGTTCCAGATTCCCACATACATCCGGTTTTAATTAACGCTCAGTCTGAGAAACAGTAACAAAATAACTTAATGGATAAAGAAGCTCCATTGTGCTGCTAATTAGACACAGTAAAACCAGCCATCAGCACATGATCCATCTCCCACACCCAAAGAGAGTGAGCTAAGATTTATCAGCCAGTATGGGGAAGAACCTCCACAACAGAGAACGCAAATTGATTAATTGACCATTATTAGCTCTTGAAGCCTGAACTCTCAGACAAAAAATAAATAAATAAGTAAATAAAAACCCACATGCACCTTGGTTATAAGAGAATATGGGTTTATTTATTTACGATAAAAAATATTCATAGGCTGTGTTAAGAAAAAAGTCTACTCGTTAACATTAATTAAAATAATAATAATATTAATATACGTATATAGTAATACTGTAGAATCCCTTGAGTTTTCATAGGGCTATAGGCTAGGCTACCTTCAGCTAGAGTCAAAGTTCTCCTTTAAATCACCAATATAGTAAAAGTGTGAAAATTTGAATTCAGAATCTTCTATCCATCGGTTTACAAGGTTAAGAAGAATTGCAAAAACACACACACTAAGAGGAACTGACTTAATGACATGGACGGAATATATTTCCCGGTATTTATTCCTATAATAGTCTATGTAAATGTAAAAAAACAACAAAAAAAAAGTGGACCAAGGGCAATAAAAACTAACTGGTGACCTCGGCTGGCCCGAAACTCCAGATGCAACTGTGTTTAGATCTGGCGTGCAATACGCTGGTTTAAACACTCCAGCAATCCTTCACGTCTTCCGTAACAAATGGGAGCTGCACACTCAGGGGGCTTGGGTTTGCCCGGAGCAGAAGAGAGGCTCAAGAGCCACAGGCCGCAATTTAGAGTGGGCCAGGGACATGAAACGATGGCGAGAGATAGTGCTGAGCTAATAATTTTATTAAAGGGATAGAGGCAGCATTGATTAAAGGGGGCAACCAGACTGAAACCAATAAATCCGGCATGCCCTTTCACCCTCCTATGCTGAATATTACATGAGCAAACCTTCCCGGCAGCATGCTAACCGTCGTGTCCTGCCTGATTAGCACATTTGCTGCATGCACTTGATTTATTTACTTATTTACTTAGGGATGCAAATTTCGGTGCTGATCAGACACTGTGTCTGAAGCCCCTTCCACGCCCCCCCCCCCCCCCCCCCCCCCCCCCGCCCCCCACCACCCTCCTCTTACACATTAAACAACACAGTCCTTGGGTAGGGAGATTGATAATGTCTGACTCCCTCTTCATGAATATCTGATGTACATGTACTCCCCCTCGTCACCCACCACCACCTTCAAACCCCCACCACCACAGTCCAGCACATATGCATAATATGCACGCATGATATCCTGTATTTTTTCCCAACTTAAAACGTCATTATTATATATTCTGCATGTATTCAGTTAAAGACGGATCATCTAGTTATTGGTAAGATGTATGGAATGTTCCGTATGGAAATATATTTAAATATATTGGATATATTTAATATATCCATATATTAAATTTCACTTCGCCAATAACTAGATAATCTATCTTAAACTGAATAAATATAACAAATAATAAATATTTGCTCAGTAAATACCGGATCACCCAATCCACCATCACTGTCGGCCATTTTGAAGATTCCGACCATCTTACTAATATGATTCATTTCTCTATTGCGGCTCCGCATCCAGATCTCTCTAACAGATGAACCGACCTAAATCTACCATCCATCATCTACACGGTCCAACCTGAAGATCAACCATGTTGAGCATTTCATTAGAAGTGCCAAGCATTCAGACTACTTCCACTCTGGAGCCAGACGCGAACACGGGGTTGCCTGGCTGCTAGCGACCTATTACACCGACCAGGATTGGATGTTAAAATGGAGACTAATTCAATAACCTGGTCTGGTATGCACAATAGGATTGTCTGGAGTCTGCCGGTCGCTCCGACACAACACCGTTCGCTCGTTCATGTTCTGCTTCCCCTGTGACACCTGTTTAGAGCGGTAGAAGCTTTAAATCTCTAACGAGAGCCTGGGAATTGAGCAGACATTAGTTTCCTTGCTCGCACTCCACTGTAGCAATCGACAGAGAATCATAAACTGTGAATTACAGTAATTCCCGAGCGTTCCACATTGCCATAGCTTTTGCACTATGATTATCCTGTTAGGCTAAAGAATTGATGGTACGTCTGGCCCCTACTCAGAAGAAATCCAAGGATGGAGGCTACCCAAAGATCACAAAAACACTTAAAGTGATAACCAAGCAAGAGTGATCCTTTCAGGGAGGCGTGTCATCCCCCCCCCACCCCCCAGTGATAAGAAGGACCATGGCAAAGTTTGCTCTCAAAGGATCAAAACAGACTATGTTTTAGACAATACATCCAGTCAGGTCTGTGAGAATAACCATTTCAGCTATCAGGATCTGCGTCTGGCCAAAGCAGCACTATCAAATCCTCAAAGAAACTAAAAAGGCTGGACTTTTCAGATGTCTCTTGTCCAAGCTAGTGAAGCAGATAAAGGCTTTGCCAAGTAAAAGCCCGGGAAACCTAATGAACACTGTCAGAGAGTGGGTCTGGTTGTCATTTGGAGAGGATGGAAAATGAGATAAGTTTTTATTTATGGGACCTTTCATTAGTCGGGATTTACCGGCTGAGCGAGAGGCGAATTAAAGGCTAAGCAGCCATCTGATTACAAGCATGCTCATTCACCTGCCTAGGGGCTGAGCCTTTAGGGGCCAAGCCCTGGCACCCTCTGTGCTCTCCTGGGGAATTAACACACACTCGGGCCCAGCTGGAAACCAGTTACAGGGTGCGGACCTGAATCTCCGCCCCGACTTGCCTTCCCCCGGCAGCTGTCCTACGGCTTTTGTTCGAGCGCTCCCGCTATAGTTTTCGGCGGTCTGCGGCGGCCGTGGCGCTCCAAATCTCGCCGTCACGCTGGCTAGCCACAGTGGAGTTAGGATACTTATTGAAAAATCAATGTCATGAATGCTAAGAAAGTTACAGGGAAATGCATACAGGAAAGGTTTCTATTGATAAAACAGACCGGGATGTTTTTTCGTGGTGGAGCAGGCACGATAGCACGTCTGCATGGTCTGCTAAGCTTAACCCAATTACACATGACACATGCATGTAGAAATATGGCTACCTTCCTAACTCTAAGTCCACTCTAATGCTCGACAAGACTTCCTGAAAGCCTTGATCCCTGGTTTTAGTCCTGACCCGTTATGTAAAAGGTCTCTGCAAAGAGCTTTAGAGATCTACCGTACACAGAGTTAAAATGAACAAGCTCGAGGTCTCAATTTCTTCTCACGTGCTGACTTTTAAACCACACTTCTCCTTGTACACACTTAATAACCATGGTCTAATATCTAATCTGAAATCGAGCCATTTCTTTAGGAATGAGCTCAAAAAAAAAGAAAAGGAAAAAAAAAAAAAAAAGCCTAATTGCTAAACGACTGCGAGAGAACCCTCGTATGAATTCATCTGCGCTGTGGCTAGTGCCGGGGCTTTACGCAATAAAATCCACTCGATACCCAGATCATTAATACGAGGTAAACAGAGTACACTGAACTGAACTGTTCCTTCCTTCCTCCAGCCCCGTCTTTCTCCTTGAGTGTTTAATGTAGACGCAGGAAAGCTTCAGTGCCGCCGCTGCCGCCGCCGCTTCAGGAGGAAGAAAAAAGTCACCCCAGGTCGATGGCACTCAGGCTGTAAACACGGTTTCCCGTAAAATCAATGATCTTCAGTTCTAGCTATCAGTCTGAGCTACAGAAATAGCAGTGGCTGTGACGAGGCTGGCGCTGGGGCTGGGTGGAGGGAGGGAGGGAGAGGAGAGGAGAGGAGAGGAGAGAAGAGGAGAGGAAAGGAGTGTGCCTGCGAGTACATTAGGGATGAGATAGCACAGCTATGTGTAGAATGCTGCCACTTCTACAGACATCACACCGCTAAGCGGACGCTAACACCGACCAAAGCTGTCTCGCTGAAGACAAACTACGTTTCCCATAGTCCTGACGACACTGTCTGACTTGCTCTCCAACAACAAATTGCTCTCTCTCGAGTAACGTCACAGGCACATGCACTGAGCCATCCATCCATCCATCCATCCACGCCTGCGAGGCCTAAAAACACGCCCATGGCAACGTAGAGGCTTGACACCGCGTTCTAGCCTTCAGCTAACAAGAGCCCGATTTGTCGTCAGAGTGTGGACGGGTTCGAAAGCATCTGAGCGGTTGGGTTGGGTTGGGGGGGGGGGGGGGGGGGATGGGGGGGGATGTTTACGCGTCGAGGCGGAGCGTCTCATCACTTTTGAAGAGCGTGATAGAAACAGCCTCTTCGGTGTAATTAGAAGCAGTTAATTAGCTGTGGGTTAATTACTCAGATTGAGAGAAAGAGAAAGAAAAAGAAAGCGCGAGCCGGTAGGGTGGCGAGGCACGAGGAAAGCGGCGAGCGCACAGCAGGAAGCTCGCCGTCTCCTGCCAATTAGCAAGCAGCATGGGGGGGCCTGGCGGAGAAGCAAGGTTGGGGAGTACAAATGAGGCCCGAGCTCGAATTAGCTCTCTCTCACAGCCTGCAGAATTAACATCATACTCAACTTCCGCCATTTAAAAACACATTCCGTTACACATTCACAGCGTTTTTCTTTTTTTTCTTTTTTTCTGTGCTAAACGAAGCCGCTTGCCCAAAAACCAACTTTCGATTTTTTATTTTTTTTTAAATAAATTAAATAACTGAATCCCATAAACAGAGTGACCTTGGCGAATATGGAGTTTGAAAAAGCGAGTGAAAAGCCACTTCAACGGTTCATTTAGATAAGTGATTTCTACACAAAAAGCCTCGCCGGGATAAACGTATCGACGTACAATCAGAGACGGGTGATCAGGCTGGTGCGCACGCAGAGCGCTCGCAGCGTGCACCGGGACACAACGGGAGGCCGCACGAGTGTTTGGCCGACTGTGCCTGTGATGTGTGCGATGCGCGTACGCCATAAAACGACCGGCGAGAATCATCTGCTGCGTGTGGTCACAATAAGCGATAATACTGGCGCAACGCCGCAGACTGCTGGTGATTCGGCTCATCGGCGATGTTGTCTGATGTACGCTGCAGCAATGGGAATCCACGGGGGCATCATCACGATACCTCAGTACTGATTCGACTCGTATTCCGCGAGTATCACGATTTAAAAAAAAATATTTCATTATATAAGTAGCTTGTTCCACACTGTGCGGCCTGTTGAGAGCGCCACCTGTAGGATGATAGAGGAACGGCGACACTTTACGACCTCAGACGCAAACATACAAAAAGAAAAACAAAATATTTCAAAATTTTCAATCGCTGCGGCAGTGCATGAATTGATACACAAAAATGAACAACCAGCATCTTCCACACGTGAGTTAGTTTATTTCTGTAGACCGTTGTTAAAAAGTTAGCAGGTGTGCATGTGTGTGTATGCGTGCGAGTGTGTGCGCGCGAGTGTGTGTGTTCGCAGTCTACAGACGAGCTTACACATTCATTAATTGTACTATCTTTTCTATAAATAGCTCAGGGAAGCGTCTCCTGAGAGAGAAAGTGAGAAAGTGAAATATGCAGACTGCAGAGATCGCTCCTCGCCATGTGCTTTGCACTTGTATGTGTGTGTGTGTGTGTGTGTGTGTGCGCGCGTTTTTTTTTTTTTTTTTTTCCCTTCTAGCGATGTTAGCCCGGGTCAGGCCGAGAGTTGACTCGTAGGAAACAAGGGACATCAATTAAAACAAAAAGCAGAATAAGAGTTTCAGTCCATAACGACAAGGAAGAGGAATTATTATAATAATAAGAAATGATACTAGAGAGTTCCTCTGCAGTGAAGTTTCGACTGCATGCACGGTTCTGCCTCTCTCTCTCTCTCTCTCTCTCTCTGATGCTCTCTCGCTCTCTATCCCTAGCTACTCTGCAGTTAAGGCAAGCCAACCGCAAACACTGTTGTTAAAATGATCAATACCATTGAAATATTAAACCTTAAGAAGCCGCATTATCGATTGCAAGGCCGATGATAAAACTGTTTATTATCATAATCGCTAAAGCTTCATGTGGGCGTTCTGGAGAGGGACGCGGAGAGCTGTGCCCGGGTGCCACCGGCTGGATTTCTTCTGTGCCTTCATTCTCTCTCTCTCTCTCTCTCTCTCCTTCTCTCTGCCCTCATCCGGACTTCATGTTCATCCTAGAACATGCTTTTCATACTTTTTTTTTTTTTTTTTTAAGGTCTGCATCTCTGCCCAAAGCAAAGAAATGGATGAGTACAAGGATGAAAAGATCTCAGGGATCAAGGATGGGCGGGCCAAATCCGAAAACACACCTTTAAATCCCAAGCGCATTCATCCACCCATCCACCCTCCTCATCCTCTCTCTTTTTTTTTTTTTTTTTAATAATCAGAAAAACAAATACCTCAGTAATGACCCAAGCCTGCACCTGGTAAAACACAGCCAAGAGGAGTAAGAGCACCTGGAGTTAGCAGAATTATCCAGGAAGCATGTTCTTAAAGGAGCAGGTACCTGTTCTAACCTTAAAAAAAAAAACAACGAAAAAAAAAAAAAACGTGTCCTCGGGCAAACACTAACACATTGTGGGAATGTAGGTGTGGGCATGTCATAACACAAAAGAGGACAAGTTTAACAGTTGACTTAAGAGGACGTGGCTAAGAATACAGAATGCGCAGCCACTCCATTAAACTTGTGGCGACGAGTCTGCCGGAAGAGCCAGGAATCAAGGAAAACCACCTGTCCAGGCGATCGCTCGGTTCCACTCGCAGCACGGAGGTGCCTGGTGTTGTCTGTTGTCTAGCAGCAGGAAAAAAAGGAAAAAAAACACACACACACACACACAGGACTCTTTCGGATTTTGTTGCGTGCTTAAAAAACGAAAATGGAGGTAAGATCCTTCAGCAGGATGAGAGGCGGCATCAGCCGCGGCATCGCGATCGCGGGAAAGACGGGAAAAAAACCGTTCGGATCAGTACTGATACCTACAGACGCATTGACAACTTGTCTTGTGATTTTCAACATTTTGTTGTAGGAACTCTAAATAGACCTTTTCTCGGCTGCTCCCGTCGAGGGGTCGCCACTGCGCACCCTCCAATCCGCACACAACTCGGCACAGGCAACTTCCTTTATCTCGCATAATTAAGACTATAGCTCACAAGCAGACAAAAAGAAATGATCAATAATATTAAAATAAAGAATTGAGAAGTCTATACGAATTATTGAATTTAGTTAAACATTGTGCGCCTCGTGCAATAAATTGTCAATAATCTTGCAAAACTGTCACGTTTTTTTGCATCCTGGTTATTATCTGTACACGGGGCGAGCACGTCCAACAACGAGAGGAATGCATTTTTAACCGCTCACTTCTAATTGACGGTTGCAAAAGAAAAAGGTTTTCACCTCAGTGCACACCTTGGCTCAACTGAAACTTTGTCTTTTACTAGACGGATTAATTAGTGTGCACCAATTAAGGATAATCCTTTCTGAAAATCCTGTACAAGCAGACAAAAAGAAACGTAAAATGCGTAACATGAAGTCACCTCACTGTTACTAAGACTGACAAAAAGAAATGAGGCCATGCTAATATGGTTCACGCGCGACGCGAAGGCGGGTCACGTCTCATAGCTGAAACAACGTCCGACAAATGCGCTTCCGAATTTCTGTCGTTGGCCCAAACCTTATTAACTCCAGTCCCTAAAACTGCAGTGAGGTCGCGCCGATCCACGCCTTTCAAGATCGTCATTCGCGGATGTACAGGCTTCTTTAAAACGTTTGCACCGTTGAAATGCGACTTTTTACTGCGGCTGAACGTATCATCATCTCCGTACTGTGCTTGAAGTCTCATCGCTTTTAACGCATTCACCACGAATCTCCGGTCCAAAGCGGCAATCTTTTTGTTTTTTTTCCCCCTGCCAATCGGCCGCTCCATACTCCAGTCCAGCAGGTGGCAGTAATGCAGCTTTCTACAGCACATAAACTCAAAAAAGAAGAAGATTAAATCTTGCAAAATCTAGTGCATTGTGTAAGCACTCGACAGCTGACGGAAGCGTATGTAGGATATGTGCAAGAAATCACTTAAACCTGAAACCATTTCAGGAAATAGTCGTAAAAATTCAAAACGGATCCGCCGATCACCACGCCGGACCTTTCACCCTTACCCGGGTAACAAACTGACGATTTATCCACCCCTGATATCCACACATACAAAGGAATCATGTATTTTTGTCACCATTAATGAATGTATTTATTTATTTATTTATTTATTTATTTATTTGCAAAATTAAAAAAAATAAAGACCGAAGCTCGAACCCGGGCACTAATTCCGGAGCGAAGATATCATGGATAAGTGATTAGTGGCTTTCCTTTGAAGACTGTCGTCTTTTCACTCTCCACCAGACATTTGCTAAAGTCATTAATGACAAAGACTATGGTGGTGGTGGTGGAGGGGGGATGGGTTCAAATCTTTCTGGTACACAAATACTTCTTTTTATGAGCCCTGGCCTGAATTCCTCCCTGCTTAGTTGAAACCCTTATCCTGGGAAAGAACTGTGCAGTGCTTTAAAAGATAAACCTCGAGGGACGACTGCTGCTTTCTGCTGCTCTCTTTCCGCCTCCTTTAGAGAATTATGGAGCGTTAATAAAGTAAAGCGATGTGGCGTATATATATATATATATATATATATAAGGGAGAGGGAGACAGTACAACGGCGCAGTAAGCACAGAGCCCTGTTGCTGAAACACACAAACAAACAAACAAAAAAGAAACTAAAACGTGAATGACGTGACGCTATTGCGCAAGTTTAAGAATGAAAGAGATATTGAAGGGATTCCTGTGCGACTCCGGACACCGGGCTATCCTCGTACAACGGTGGACAGCGTCTCCAATTAGGCGACCGCGCTCACACGGGCGATTTTTGCGGCCGCGTATGCCCGCCTCACCGCGCTCCCCTCGCTATGAAAACGTAAACACGAGAGGCGCTGACAGCTATGATACAGTAACTCCGCTCGTATCCATTCTTCTCTAAATTCGCAGAATTGCAAACCTCGTGTTTATCTTTCCGGTTTTAACACTACGCACATCAAGCAGAACAGGCCTGAGAAAGGATCCGATCTGTTTACGATTTATTATCCGTGTCCCCCGCGCTAGCTTCGACAGCTATTAAAAAAAAAATAATAATAAATAAAAATTTAAATCTCAGAATGACATTTAACCTGGATGAAAAAACGTATGCGGTTTTGAACTAGCTGTTACGAGGACTCGAGCCAAAACGTAACTAGCGAGGTGACACGCAATTCCTGCACGATCTGTCGACAGCGGAAGAGATGAAGAGGCGAGAAAAAAAATACATCTCAAAGAGAAAACAAGTTGTTAAGAGTCTAACAAGGTGGCCCAGGGGGCAATGCTGAAAGATGCCTGGGTGCTGGGTGTAAGAGAACGAGTAAAACATCAAGCGTGCTTTGTGAATGCAAGCAAGTCGAGACCTGCGCCGAGGAAAACCTCATTCAGCTGAAGAGAGGAAGAAGAAGAAGAAGGAAAGAAAAGAAATGCAATGCAACCGAGCCAAGTTTGTGGCTCACACCGCTAATTTGATTAGAAAGGTAGGGGTTCGACCTGAGACCAGGTATTCGGAGGAAAAAATAAATAAATAAACACGAACAAGGACGCGTCCAAGTTCTATCGGTACACCATCGTCAGGGGGTTGGAACGAAAGCTGAAGGTCCACGACGGGGCTCATGCTCTTGCGTTCAAATGTGTCAGCTTAGATATTTATCGCGGCCGCTTTTCTAGCTACAAGCTTCAGGATCATGCAGGAAGAAATCCAGCAATACAGTCAGCCTCTCTGAGCCGTATATAATCCCAGGACTTCACAGAATCTTGTCTTAAGTAAAAAAAAAAAAAAAAAGGAAAAGAAAAAAAAAAAAAGCATTAAGGATAATCTTGCTTGTTTGGCAAAGGAGATGAAGTAGTCTGTGGTTGTCAGTGAAAGTAGACGCTTCCTGGCGCTCAAACTTGCAAGACTATAATCGTAGCCACCATGGACAGAGAACAAACGAGGCCTTCATATGCTCCAGCTTGACAACCAGAATAAAAGGCGTCGTCGAATATGCTAACAATTACAACAACTGTTTCTGATCCTGTCTGGGTGGCTCAGCTATCTAGCGCTCCTCGTGTGGTTCGTGTACGTTCACTGCGCCCCCCCCCCCCCCCCCCGTGCTTCTCCCGGGTCCGGGTCCGTGCCCCCTCCCATCCATGCCATACACCCTACAGCAGCACCTGCTCGATATAAATCAGGGGCCATGTTTGGGAAGTGAGGCATTACACAGCGTGACACAAGCTGTCAGAGCCGAGATCGCAACAACCGCAATGTTTAGCCGAGCTGCCGCAGAGTGTGTGCCCGGATCCTGGCTCCCGAAACGCCAGCCTGCTCTTATCTCCAGCCTCCTCGTGCTGTGTCGCATGACATGTGCCGCACATCTGGAGTCCAGCTGTTCCAAGCGCCCAGGAGGAGAAAGAGAAGAGAACAGAGAAAAGAAAAGAAAAAGAGAGAAAAAAGAGACGGAGACAAACAAACCGAAGCAAATCAACGGAAGCAAAACACACACTCTCTGTCTTCGACCTCGGAGCTTTAAAGGAATACTCTGCCGTTCTCACAGCCCACTTTCCGTCCAGTTGTTTCACAATTCCTATATTTTTAGCAGCGCAGTGTGCTTATACAAGAACAAATCTAAAATCTTTTTGTCCTGGGCTCGTTTTACGTCGACACTGAAACGGTGTTTTTGGAAGAGGAGCGAAACAGATGCATTATTTGAGATGGATTTCAGCTCGAGTATTAAAACTCACACCTTAAGGGACCTTTGAGACTTATGTGAAAGTCTTGTTAAAGAAATAGGAAAGTCTGGGACCTTTAATGCAAATTGATAAGAATCCAGATGTTACAGTAAAGATTTGAAGATGAAAGAGAAACATATATATATATATATATATATATATAAACAGTATATACTGACCGACATCCCTACCGATACCCCGGACGGCGTTTTTGATTAGAAAAAAAAAAGTCGAGTATCGCTTTAACGACGCCGTGTTGTGTCATAACAGGCTGCCCGAGAGGCCTGAGAGAGAAAAAACAGAGGTCACTGTAGCTTTCCACTGCTCTGATTTCCATCTCTGTCACGTGTTAGCGTGAGGTCAACAGGTCGCAGCGTGGATGAGAACCGGCACATTCCTCAGAGGACAGAAACATGTATTCTCCGGGGGTGTGTGTGTGTGTGTGTGTGTGTGTGTGTGTGTGCGTTTATTAGTTTCAGCTGCCAAGCACTCTTCACTCCTTTACCTCAGGACCTGGCAGTTAAATATTAACCAGAGATGTTTTTTTTTTTTCCCTTCTCTGGACTGTGCATGCTGAGAGAGAGAGAGAGAGAGTACAAGGAGGTATCGGTATCATCTGCTAAGGATTTGTCCAGAGGCGACCGTAGTCAGGGGCTCGAGCTACGGTGTAAGATGTGGCGTTGCAGTTGCATGTAGCTATAAGCTATAAAGGTTGTATAGAGAGGGAGGGGGCGGAGCAAAGGGCCAGCATGGGGCCAGCGCTGCCTCACTGTAATTTACATTGCTGCGTAATTATCTGCAGGATCAGGGGCTCCAAGCCAATGAAAGAAGCCTCTCTCTGGCAGCGAGGGTCAGAGGAGAGGCCACGGATATTATACACACATATACACACAAAAAAACACACACACACACATTAAAACGACCCTCAGGAATCTTCCGACCTCGCTCTGGGAATATACTGCGTAAGGAATTAAACCGGTCTGTGTCTTATATACTGTATATATATATATATATATATATATATAGTCTTATAACTGTTACCATCCTGAAGTTTTTCTCTAACAGCACTGGGGCAGAAAATCACATACGCCAAGGCAATTTGTTAACAGTGCCATATAATGTTCTGATACATGTTAGTTCTTGTTATCCTTTGAATTCTTTTGCAACAAATGAGACAAGTGTTATATAGATGTATTTATATAACATATAATATATATATATATATATATATATATATATATATATATTTATAGTTTGTCACTGCATATATATATATATATATAAGTCCCCTACATATGAACATTCGAGTTATGAATTTTCAAAGATACGAACAAGCATTCGCGTATCTTCAATCGCAGAAGTTAGATCGCATGTCCAGTGCATGCAGCTTTTATGAAAATAATTGAGAGAATGGAACGCGGGGAAAAGATAGAAGATTGGATTATGGAATCCAGTGCTAACTAAGCGTCTACTTAGAGGGAAAAAAATATATTTTAATCTTTATTTTAAACTATTACAATCATTGCTCCAGGGTTAGCAATATGACAAAAAAAATCATACCATGATACACGAACACATTTCTACGCTGTACATTACACAGTGCATTAGTTACACATACGCATCGAGTTAGCTAACCACGCTTCTAGCGAAATGTCAGGAATTAAGTCGAAGCAGGACGCCAGACTCCTTCCTTTGACACGATGAAGTTTTAACTGAATGAAACGGGGACTAAAAACTAATAAGGACTATGGCTAATGGCTAAGAAACAGGCTAAATGTTAACGCTAAAGCTAATGCTCGATGCTCTAGCACAGGGAAACAAAAAACAAGAAGTAAACGTATCAGGAAGCGCAACAGGAGGACGGAACTGTACAACAACGGCAACAAACACCGACGTGTGCAGAGAATTCTGGGAACTGAAAACCAGAGCAAAAGTCAACACAAGTGTTCTTAGGGAGCGCGCATAAGCATGCAGCACACACACACATGTATATAATGGTATTGCAGTAGTGATGAAACACATCACAATAACAAGCCATAATAATAATAATAATAATAATAATAATAATAATAATAATAGTTTCTTTTTAGAAATGGAAGAAATCTGCTACTGATTATTAAAAATAGTGATGACCATCTCCAAAAATGGGCTGTGCCCTAATTCTGTGACCTGCAGCTCCACGACTGTTCGAGCGGCCGCTGTAGAAAATGAATCGATTCCTTTCTGACCGAACGTTTCCGACGATCAACTGAGTGAAACAGTGAAAAACACTGTCAAGCATCTGTACGAACTGAACCGTTAGCTCGCCTTGAACAGCGAGTGTTCTGTAGCACTCGAGACGCGCGACCGTGTGTGGTTTCACGCTGCACGTAGTTCATCGAGCCATGAGGCAAAGAAAGTGTGAAAAAGGTGTCCTTGTAAAAAGGGTTTCGTTCTGTGGCTAGACAAACTGTACGGAGAGGGAAACCATGAAAGAATGAAACGATGCTTTATGGAATGATGGAGCTCATCATTGACCGATTGATCAGTTTTATTTATTATATATATATATATATATATATATATATAAATATGTATAAGCAGGAGTTCTGGATAAAATGTTTTTGTTTTCTCCTTTGAGGAGATCTGTTCACATGAATGAATGGTATAGGTGTGTACTTGTGTGTTTATGCGCCCGTGTGTCTAAGTGGAAAAATAGAGACTGGAGCCAGATATGGTGTGAATGAAATCGCTGACTTCTGAGCAAGTTTGGCGCAGGTGCCAGCATGTGGAGGCCCGGAGGCCCGACGTACAGCAAGACAACATGGGAAACGGGCCACATGGCGTAAGAGTGTAAACATTACAGAGAGCAAGAGAGAGAGTGTGTGTGTGTGTGTGTGTGTGTGTGTGTGTGTGTGCTACAGTACCAAACCATAAGCACACACACACAC
Source organism: Clarias fuscus (assembly GCA_030347435.1). Lineage (NCBI taxonomy): Eukaryota > Metazoa > Chordata > Actinopteri > Siluriformes > Clariidae > Clarias > Clarias fuscus. Next base: position 2,708,153 of record CM059219.1, on the reverse strand, counting down.
ACACTCGACTTCCAGTCATGGTCGAGTCAGCATTTCCCTGAGACTTATCAAACGCTTCAAGCTCAAGCTCAACACTTTCCACAACGATAATATTAAGAAAGAGAGAGAGAGAGAGAGAGAGAGAAAGAGAAAAAAAGAAACACCCCGTAATATTCTGCTTATGTCAATGTGTCAGGTCTTCCAGCTGGCACTTCAGAGAGGAGGTTTAGTCAGGGATTAGTCGAGCGCTATTAATCTACTATGCAAATAGTGCTTTAAAAACAGCAAGTGCAGGTCAGCAGAGGCGTATATTTGCATAAGCTGTGGAGAGTAGGGGAAAGGTGTCACTCCACTCCCAAACTCATATAACGTCAGGTTGGGTCGACTCCCTCCCCTGACAGATGCCCCCCTCACACCACCCCACACGGTGCTGGAGGAGGGGCCACGTAAGATGATAGGCCACCTAATTGGGGAAGGTTAATTAGTGTGGACTCCATGGTGGCAGGTGCATACTGTACCTCTTTTTTGTTTTGTTTTTTTTGGCTTGGAGGAGGCAGGGGGAAACAAAAAAAAAAAATATATATATATATATAAACCAAATCATTCTGTTCTGTTGGTTTGCTGCAGCACATTGTGGAGTATTTGCATGTCCTTAAAAAACAAAACAAAACAAAACAAAAAAAAAAACTGCTAATTAAAGCTGGTGTCTGATGTGATCAAATGATGACATCACACTTATGATATCGCAGGTAGCTTTAATAACCGTGTTGTCTTTTTTCTACAATTTAGTTTTCAAATTGTTTTTTTTTCTTTTTTAAGTTTATTTATCTATTAATTAATTTATTTATTTATTGGTTTACTCTGTTTATTGTTATTATTTATTTGCACATTCTTGGTAAAGTTGCCTTATACTGTATATCTTCTATTCATGATTTGTTCTGCTACTGTGGATAGTTTTTTGGATAATTTTTTTTTTTTTTTTTTTTTACACATAACTCTTTTAAGTTAGACTTTTCTACTTTCAATATTGTAATAAAAATGTTTACTATTAATAATAATATTAATAATAATAAAACCTTTAATAACCGTGGTTACAAACATTAAAACGTATTATTTCGTACAATTTATCCAAGAACTATCTTTTTCTTAGTGTACGGTCATCTATAAGTTTTATTCTTTCCTGTCTGAGATTGCATCTTTAATTTATGCGTTTGTTCCTTTTTTTTTTTTATATTGCATCGATTCGGATTTTACGACTGACTAGAGGTTTTATTTTCTTTTATTCAAGATGCTTGCTTTATTTGCTTTACGCGAGCGCTTTATTTCGTTTTACTGCGTCCTATTATTTATCATTTTCCTGCCTAATGTCTGAAACAAGTTTTAATCTTCTTATGTACAGTATATCGGTTCCTCGGAATGACATACTAGTCTCGGGAAAAGGCTTCCCTGCTTCACAATAAACAAAAGAAGGATTTAAGAAAGACTATTAATCTATTAAGTCGTCGCATACACCGGCGAGTCGGTCATTTACGGAGAGGCCTGACATTACAGCTCGGAGTGTGTACACAGCTTGTCACTGTAATATCATTCCAAAGAAAAGAGATAATGACAGGGAAAGAGGAATAGTGAGAAGGACTGAGAGGTGTGTGTATGTGTCTGTGTGGGTGGGGGGGGGGGGGGGGGGGGGTTGTTTTGAGCCAACGCAAGCATAAGCAACACCTGTTGGCCTTGTCGCCACCTTATCATTAGGCTATCTGTAATTAGGGACAACGGCAGAGGTGGCGGCGGCGAGGCGTACTCATGCATTCCCCTCTCCGGCCAGGTATGTTTGGAGTGCCAATAAAACAAGAGCCGCGCCCCGGAGATCCTCCCCACTCTCAAATACTGTGTCCTTGAAATATAACTTTCCAAAAAAAAAAAAAAAAAAAATTGAAAAAAAGTCATCCTGAAAACTTCTGAAAACATGAATGAAAAGGAACATACGTTGTTTCCGAGTGCAGGTATAAAAGCTCAGGTCGTGATACTTCATTCTTTAAATGTTAAAGATAGAACAGATTTGTTGGAAATGGGAAAAAAGGTCTCGCGCAAAACACAGCCAAATAAAACATGTAGTACTATAATACAAGGAAGCGCCAGTGAGAAACAGAGACATGCTTTTTCTTTTTTTTTTTGTGCTTCCTGTTCAGAGCATGTTCTCGTAGCTCAGAGCCTTGATCACAAGGTGCCATCCAGTGCTGGTGACCCCTCCTGTCTGATCACACATCTGTCATATGTAAATAATAATATATATACAGAACTTTACAGTAATGTGTGAACAGCCAAAAGTGAAGGGGACACCACTTTTTTGTGCCCTTCAGCTTAAGAACATAGTACACGCACTCGTTCATTAAAACCCAGGAACTGCCTTGGTTCACTTTTTCCAGACTCTGATTCACAGATGGTTTTCAGACCAGACTCACCACCGTCATCATCACTCCCGGCGATGAGTAATATTTTTCTGACTAACCAATATTCCAAATCACGTTTCTCAAAAAACCTCCACAGCTGTAATTTGAAAGCGACTCGTTACCATTTCGCTGCTCCTCCTCCTCTTCTCGTCTTCCTGACATGATAAACGTCCTCGGAGTCACATGCAGGGCTCTAAACCAAATCTCTCACACGACCTAGCAGCCACTAAATTACAACCTGAGACAGAGGGAAGGTGACAAGCAGAGTTCACCGGGTCAAGCCTACCCTCATCAAAGAGCGGGTCAAAGCCGCATAACTCTTTCACTAAGGTGAGGGTCAACGCGACGCTCTGTCCAGTTCCGGGTCAACCCGAGGTCTCTGGCTGCCGGGGTCCGTGGCAGTACAATAAAGCAATCAATGGGGAAGCCAGACCCTGGTCAATAATATAGTCCGGGACTGCAGGAGGTCAACACCTGTTCTATGGCCTCTCCTTGGAAAGTCCTAGCCTCTGAAAGTGCACTAGGGTTTCATTTTTGTTTCCCAGGCCAGTAAGTGCTGTAATAATATCCCCATGCCACCTCGGGTAGGACGCAATAAAAACACGCAACCCTTACCATAAGCATGTCGCCTGGCTCGACTGAACATTGCGTCTCCTTTTTCATTACATTAATGCACCCCACCAGTCGCTAAACCATTTCTTATTCCGGCACACAATTCCACACATGGTCCCACTGCCGAGTTCTGGATCGCCTCCAAGCTCCGACGCTGGCAAGGAGCCACACAACGAGGAGGACGCTTTAAAGCTTGAAGGGGGTCACGTATCCGACAGTCGCTTCGAGTGGCACAGAAAAAAGCAGCAGTCCAAAAACCATAACGTCACCTGACACTCTGACATACGACATGGATCACGACATCCTGCTCCAGGAAGCAAAAGGCTAGGTTTTTATCTTGAGCCCTAGGAACTGGTATAATATACTGGCAGGCAGGATGTACACACCCTGAACTGAATATGTCCAGAAAAACCTACTTCACAAGGAATCTTATCTTGCCACCAAAAGTTTATCACAAACGCATGAGAGATTTTTTTTTTTTTTTCCTGAGGAATTCCTAAATTAAAAGAAAGGGTGTGTCAGACCCAGTAGCGCTGGATGACGGTAAGGTTCGTGAATGAATATCGACAATGATGAATCCCCATACACGGAGGCAGACAGCATCCCGTTCTCGGTGGTTGCCAGGATGAGGCAGCAGTTAATTCTTGGCCGCCTTCCCTATCTGCTTAAAGGCAGGTATAGGATTTCCAGCAGCTCCGGCTGGCTGGATACAATAAGGAGCTCAGACGTCAGCGGGCCAAGCTCCAAGCAGGTGAAATTGCCCGCAGCATCCTGAGGCTCCCCACCTTATTGCCTGTCTCCAGAATCTGAACTAGAACCTTGACTACTCCCATATGTCGGCTTGAGAATGAACTCCTCCTACTCCTCTACTTTAACGTTCTCCGGTTCGTCCCCGTGGAGCGAACCTTTATGGTTCGATATAGAAATCTGCAGCAGACTTTCCCTGTCTGGAACGGCGTTCGATCCAGTATGTATTCCCATCCCGCATATAGCGTGTCAGGGTGCGCTAGGGCTCAGTGTGAACATGACCAGGATGGAGCAGTGACTAAAGATTTCAAGCAGAACTCCTTTCGGAGGAACTTCTCAAAACTCACCAAATTTTGCCTCGAATGCAACAGATACCCTGTGCACCCCCTCTCCCTGGTTCGAGCCATGGGCTGCTCCAGCAGGTGTCATTAGGCGGCATAATCAGCAAGCTGTTTGCATACATCTGCCGGTGCTATCGATCCCACTTCATTCATTAACACTCAGTGGTATATAATTAACATGCGTGTCCCCCTCGCCCAAGGGAAAGCTAATTCCTCTGCACTTCAGCAGAGGGCACAAGTGGGCTTGCCGTTGCGGGCATGGGGCCAGGAGTGCGCCCCATCCCAATGGTACGCATCCCCATCACCGCCTCCAGCTGTCATCAGCCCCCCTAGACAAGCTCTTCTAACAAGGAGCGCCTTCCCCTCCGCCCCGCGTTAACTAAAAGCACAATTATCCGGAGAACAATGATGCTTTTCACAGGGCCTTGTGTTGCCATTAAGGCGGTGTATCTGGTTACAGCAGCCTCTGCTTAAGCTAATTACGGAATGCTATCGCTGCGCTTCTCATTGCTTCTTAATTAAGTAGGATTTGTTTCAAAATTTGCAACAAACTGTTCCATTTTTTTTTTTTTTTTCCTCAGCCATGTTAAGGTATGGTGCGGAAAGTCTTGAACATATGATTATTCTTGGTCATGTTTCAGTCCAGTACAGATGCTGGATATGATGTTGGTCCTAACTTAGAGAACTACATAATCTAAGCTCTTTGAGAGCACAGTGCTGATGGGATTAGCCGCGGTGGTCGTTAGGATATGAGGCAGACATCGAGAGCGTTTACTGCCAGGGTGAGCACAGGTCTCAGGCCAGACAGGGTAACAGAACACCAGGCCCGTCTGCTGCTGCCCCCTTTGTGTCTGCAAACAGAGCTCAGGGCCTCTCACCAGCGCCACCATCAATAACACGGTCTTATTAAGTCCGATTAGGCCACTCTTGTTTCCTACCGCGCCGGCCCAGTGACGGAGAGCAAGAGCGGCACACAGGAGAGATGGCCTGGAACCGCCAGAGGCATCGGTGTCAGTGGAAGGGAATTTCTCACGGGCACGGATCGAGGTTCTCGCTCTCTATTCGGCAGGGGATGACCCCCATCTCTCAAGGGTTAACACGCAACACAGGAAGTCCCTACACGTTGCACTAGACTGCTGTCGAATACCTCAACAAAGATGCTTGTGGACTGCCATGACTGCTAGGCCACTACGGATGTGTTCGAGAGAGAAAGAGGGCTAGAAGGGGGAGGGAGAGGAAAAGACAGGCAAGTGCCAATGATCATGTGCTTACAACATGTACTGAGTGTGTGATGGTTCATCGGGAGGTGAGCTGAATTAAACGCACACACACATACACGAACAAGTACACACACACAGAGCTGGTTTGGCAAGTATGTGTCTATACTCGCTCCGCATTGTACGGCAGGGCTAGGGCTGCTAATTGAGATTAAAAAAGTAAACAGACACAGTGTTAGCCTGGCTCTGTATATTTTCAGAGGTGGGGGTGGTTCAGTGCATGCACGCACGCACACACACACACACAACCACATGCTCACCAGATCAAGTTCCTGGAAGGTCAAAAGCAGACCTATCTCCAAACACACACGAGTTACAGAAACTGCTCCCTTTTACGCCGAAAAGCGCGCATGCCGCCTCACGACCCACCTGTAGCACACTCCATCCATGTTTACCCGTGCCAAATACAATAACTCTATCACAACACACTCTCTTACTTTCTCATTTCAATAAATAATCCAATCTGTACAAATACGACAGCCTGCAGGGACTATGAAACGGTAACGGGAACGCACAAAAAACAAAACAAAAAAAAAACAGCATCACAAAGCGCCCACTGGTTCAGATATGCACAACTGATGTTCGTAGGCGTGTCAGGACAGAAGGTGCATATTTCACCGCAGGAACCTTCTCGGGAACCAAGGAACTTTTTTTTTTTTAGGCTTTTTGTGTATTTTTTTGGGGGGGACGTCCTTCCTTTAGCAGAAGAACCCGAGCTAAATTAAGATCTAAAAAATGGTTTTAGTTCCTGCAATGTACTTTTTGTTTATCACTGTTTGAATGTTCTTCTTGGCATTGCACAGGGGATTAACTGCCTTAACATATACGTACTCAGCTATCAGCATGTGCACTAATAGTGGTGCGAGTGTTCAATTTCAATATTTGTCTCCAAGTGGAGTTTTTCCACCGGAGGAAAAACTCTTCCAAGGCATTTCCATGGAATTTTGGAATCAAGTTTCATCCTGCTACCCAGTTTTAACTGTTTTTTTTTTGTTTTTTTTTTGTGCATGTGTGTGTGTGTGTGTGGATCAGAAACTACTGGAAATAAGCTGGACATCAAGATGTTCATCTTTCAAAAAAAAAAAAAAATGCCTTAAGCATCACGCAGTGTGTTGGCCGCTCCAACCTTCGAGCAGCATGACGGAACAGGTAGCTGCTCTAACGATTACATCATATTTGTGCAATAAAAGCAAATCAACACAGAACAGAACCTCTCATGCCGTGACATCATCTAGTTTCACCTTGGATCCAGAGACCAGGAACTCGTCCCGGGAAAGGAACTGTGCAGTCGGTCCTAAAACTATTTAATCCGCCAGAAGTTTCCTTGGTGGAACGGCTCCTCGAGTGTCTCATTAGCGACCTCGCTTCTATCATGCACCGGTAACAATCCCGCCTCGTGTCTCTTGTGCCTGGGGTCGGATGCTACCTCATGTGCTGCTCTGCTTTTAGTCCGGCCACAAGAAAAATGTAGTGTTTTAAGTAATCCCTGTTTGTACCGACCATAATTGATTGGGTAATCCTGGTTTAACATGCACTAAAGCCAGTGCTTAAGAATCTATTAGGAAAGCTAACGGCTTAAAGGGCCACATCTTTCTCTTTCACTCTCAGGTTGGCCTTGTGATGTATCCCACATACACACACACACACAGAGGAATGAACAACCCAGAGAAGCTTCTTCTACTACTGCACTTCAAAAAATAATAAAGGAGAAACTATGTGGGTAAGCTCATGCTTCATGTCCACGTCAGAAAGCCGACATCAGGATGACAAGCCGCGCCAAAACGACCGCTCATCACCAAGACAGAGGAGTCACAATGAATAAAGAGTAAAAAAAAAAAAAAAAGATGGTGTGGTGGAATAGAAAGAATGAGAGAGAGAGAGAGAGAGAGAGAGAATGTAGATTAGGTTGCATGCCTCGGCTGTGAGTGCTGACAGGCCGATCCAGGAAGTGAGGACCGCGTTTCCCTCGTGATGACTAAACGTGGCCTCGGCTCGACCAACCGACTCAGGACCCACTCAGCTCCGGCCAATCAGAAAGTCCGTCAAAGCCGAGCTGTTCTCTCAGCATAATCCCCGACACTAAAGACCTCTGCCCTAATGGGGCCCACTACTGTAATTACAAGGCAGAGATTTGGGATCAGGCATTTAAGTAGTCACCTAAAAGTCCCCTCTGAAAACAAAAAGCTCTGTAATTATCGTCTGCCTATTCTTCCCTCGCTCTTCTACCCCCCCCCCTCCCCCCTCCCTCCCTGGCTCTGACTTGGGTTACCTGTCATGCCGGAATATCTTTCCGTTTGTGTTTTTTTGTGTGTGTGTGTTTGTGTGTGTGTGTTTGTGTATGTTTGAAGACCCTGTGTTTCCTGGATCCTCTGACTAATCCGAGGTTGGAAGCAACACTGGCAGAGCGCTGACAAAACCCCGGCTCCGGCAAGCGAGGAGCGTATTTCAGCTGGCAGAAGCTCGGTGACGACACGACACACAAAGATAGCAGAAACCTGAGTCGGCGCTCGCTGCCCTGCTTACACATGAATGCATTTTTTAAACAAGGGGAGGGAGACGGGGAAGGGAGGGCATTCATTTTGCACCGCACAAAAAGCTCCTTTGTGCCAACGAAACTTTATATACATATTAGAAACATGAAACCCCACAGGCCGCTCCGAGCCGGATTCTTGTAACTGTGAACAAGATAACATTACCTACCATTCTTTCCCTCTCGCTTTCCCTGACACACACAAAGGAGACAGACAAAGCCTTCTGTCCTACACCGTTTTCCTACACCGACCATTTTCCTCATGATAGATTCTTCATTTTCTTTCTTCGCTCGTCTTATCCCCCCCCCCCCCCCCCTTCCTAAACCGGGTCATCCAATTGCTGATGATTGAAGATGAGCGCGCAGCGGGTTCCAAAGGGTCGCCGGGTGTTTCGCGACGTGCCGCCCTACAGATGCTACTCAAGTCACACCTCTCAGGTGCTCCAGGCTCCGTCTTTTGTATACATGGGAATCAGGCATTGCACATCTCCGTTCACACGCCCCTGTAAACAAACAAACTACAGTACTCAGAAACAAGGCATGAGGTCTGGTCTAGTCAGAAGAGCTGTCCTGTCAGGGCTGCTTAGGGAAGAAAACCTACTGTAAATCTTGTCCACACTAGAGCGGATCTAGAGTTTAGGAAGCTCGGTCCTGATGACCTTAACAGGTAGCACCAAGGTATGCTTTATTTAAAAGTGTTGGAGCTTGAATCATGTTTCCTACTTTTTGGATGCAACAACAGTTAACATAAAAACTGAGCATATAAAACCTCTCACCATGTTACCCTAAGCAAATAATCAAGTGTAAGTCTTAGGCCCTCACTGATTCCTGTTATGGACAGACAGCAGTAAGAGGAAGGACGGTTCATGGGGTTGAGGTTGAGTAAGGTACAAGGGGCAGGCTTACATGTGTGTGTGTGTGTGTGTGTGTAGCAGGGAGGGGCTGGGTAAATGGCAGCAGACGCCACAGCGCTGACATCATTTGCAGACCTATAATTAAAGCACAGCTCTCTACACAAAAGCTGCAGCAAGGTATGGAGGGGAGGAGGAGGAGGAGGAGGAGGAGGAAGGAGGAGGAGGAGGAGGAGGAGGAGGACTGGACGGCCATTTCCATAATGACAGCGTAGCGATCAGCCAGAGAAAAGACTAGCAAATATCCCCTATGGGTGCTAATTACTACTGTAGTCAAAGAAAAAAAAGAAAAAAAAACACGTACGTTTTATTAACCGTATACAAGTAGTATACTACGAAAGTAGTTAAACACCCGTGCTGAGCTGAGAAGAAGAGTATCAACAGAGTGGCAAAGAAATATAGAGAGAGTTTGAGAGACTTGTGTTTGATCAGAGCTACGAGCTGTTTTCCAGTTCAGTTGATTGGTGATGTTAATTTGCCAACGTTACAGACATTTGAGGCTATTTTTGAAAGTCAGAATTACGTCGATGAGAAGTGAACACTCCAAACCGATGTCCTGAGCGGGACTCTAACTGCAACAAGGACGCCGCGGGTTTATCCCAGGACCACTAGGGGGCGCGTACTGTTGATGCCAGAATATATGCAAATAAAAAACAGCAATTTATCGAAAGTGATTTGTGTGTGTGTGTGTGTGTGTGTGTGTGTGTGTGCAATAAGTACAAACACCTTATTACATCGGAGTCATTTGAGAGCTGATATGTGCCTAATGGTAATAGTTCTTATATAAATGAATAAATGAAACAGAGAAGTGACATTCAGTAACACTAAGAGATGCGTGACATGATATACACACTCGCTGTGTGGGAAGCTGTTGCATCTCCGATCGGAATTCTGTTCAAAACTTGTTAGAAATGGAGCGTGGATGTGGTCCGACCTTACGCGAATGAATAAATGCAAAAAAAAAAAACATTTTTTTGGTTAAATGTTTAGATTTTTGCAAAGGGTCGTTCATGCATGCAAGTCTACACTTCAAAAAAACAACGATGTCCAGACAGAGGACCTCATCCAGCATTACGGTTCCTAAAGAGACCCAGGACCTAAAAAAAAAAAGTTCCCAAAACTAGAAACTACAGCTCTGGATATAACGCTGATCCGCGATGCTGTTCCGATTCTAGTTCCCATCGTGTATTCCCTACAGGCTCTTCCATTTAAGGAACCAACAACCACCGGCCTGATGTTTCCCACTGATCAGATGACGCAGTTAATTAATGCATGCTGGATATATTGCGCTGATCAAACAATCGTTTCAGAATGTAAACGTGACCCAAATAAATAAATCTGACAGGGATTTTATTACTGCCAAAAAAAAAAAAAAAACTCTGTGCATGCATTTTTATTATTTATTTATTTATTTATTTATTTTTAAGTCATCTGTCAGCGTGCGAGGCCTGCTGAGAACCGTCAGAGCAGCCTCATGCAGCCCACTCAGACACCGAAGGGCCACAGATGGGCTCGGGTTATATGTGCTTTTAAAACTGGATTATGTTTTGGCGATCTATAAAAGCTGACTTCAGTAAAGCTGTGCGTGTTAATGTCCTACGGTCAGGAGAGGGCTTCTTGTGAGCGCTTTGCCCCTGTAAACCTTAGCATATGCTGAGTTATAGGTCTGCTTTTACTGCCTCTTACTGCTGCTGCAAAAGGCTGGACGATTTGGTCCCTGCATCTATAACGGAATTAGTCATTAGTAGCACAGAAGCACTACGCCTGATCTATGGAGGCGTCCGTGATTGAGGATTGCAACAGATTCGTGTTACGCTGAACAAAAAAAAAAAGACGAGTTTCATTAAAAAAAAAAATTTTTTTTTAAACGGCAGACATTCGTGATTCGCCAGCGAATCAGCCGTGAGTGGCCCGATTGTCGTCACGCTGAGAGCGTTACATCTATTTGTCCTAACTGTGACAGCACGGATTCGAGCCCAGCACAGTTCCTGATCTAACCTGAGACTAAAGTGGAGCATATTTTCAAGACGCTCCTCTGTGTAGGAGGGACAAAACTCCGGACTGGACATGAGAATCTAAGCTGAGGAAGACTAAAGAGCGCCTTTGTGTCTTTCCCTTCCCCTTTTCTTTCTCAAGACAGTAAATGCAGCGTAGTCACAGAAGCAAAGAGGGGCTTTAAGTATGTTTTAATAGACACATTATATTCCCTTCTCTCCTCTTGGGGCGGCACTTCGTTTGAAGTCGCTAACAGCTGTAGTGTTCCAGGCCTCGTTTAAAGGTCAAGCCGACTTAAAAGAGGAAAGAGAAAAAGAGAAAGAAAGACAGACAGAGAGAGACAGAGAGAGAGAGAGAGAGAGAGAGAGAGACAGAAAGGAAGTTTGCGGAGTTGTATCTGGCAGCAGGCCTACTCCCTGTTTATTGCCCCAGGCTCAGGGTTCTGGTGCCAGCACTAACCACACCTGAACTACACACAGTGCTCTCAATGAGACAACAACCAGGCCACACCTGGGGAGTGTGTGTGCGTGCGTGTGCGCGTGTGTGCGTGCATCCATGTGTGTAGGCGTGTCTTCGCTCCATGTTTGTGTAAAGAGCCCCTTCCTTGCATACCTTCACTTCTACATGCAATCACCTCGACACAGACGCTTCCCAGGATCTGATCGGAAGGTATCGGTAAAGACCAAAAAAAAAAAAACGACAAGGATGCTGAGAAGTTCTTTGGCCGGCTACTACAGACACACGATCGCAGGAAGCGCATATTTCTAGCCCTCCCACTCTCACACATAGCGTTAGTGTATATGGGAATGCAGAGAAGCCACCCACCAGCAGAGCTGGGATACAAACCTCCCTCTGTTCCCCCGCTCTCCTACACTGGAAACCCCCTTACAACACTCTCTCTTCTCTATTTACACACACACACACACACATACACACACACAAAGCCCACAGGGGTTTTGACACAGAGATGAGAAGAAGAAGAAGAAGAAGACGACGACATTAAGAAGCCGAGCAATAGCGTCACGCTTTCGGAGGACAGGGCAGTGTTATCGTCTCCTGCCTCTCTTCTCTGTCCTTGCCTTGCACCCATCCAAAGTGCCAGACTCGGGGAAACGGTGCGCAGACGAGGCCTTTACACGACCACAAAGATTCCGTTCTTTCCGCTCATCCGCCCCCCCCCCCCCCCCCCCCTCTTCCCAGTATCTCGTCCCAGCCTTGCCCTGGCCTTCCCTCTGCTTGTGGAAGTAATACCAGATTACAGTGCGACTGTTGTCAAACCTTCCTATAATGTGTTTTTGTAGCCCATTTTCCCCCGGCCTCTTGTTTGGACAGCTGTCCTTTTAGCGGCTGGGTGTCTTAAGACGCTGTTCTAGCATGACTCCGCAGAGTTTTTTTTTTTTTTTTTTTTTCAAACGCGGAATTAACGTCTCATTTCAACTTCATAAACATGTAATACGTTTCCAGCTTAACAAAGGGAAGGCCGCCCAGAGCGCTGTGGGCGCTGAGGGGGATTCGTGTGAAGAACGTTTCCGAGGAGGTGCGCGAGCATTCTTCATTTCCTTCAAAGCGCGGAGAGTTATTTATTCCAGCCTGGTGATCTGGAGCTGATATGGAGAGATGGCTTTTTGACTGGCTGAAAGTCCTGTTTGTGTGTGTGTGTGTGTGTTTTTGTTTTTGTTTCGATAATACAGGCCAGTATGGGTTAATCCCTCTGTGATTCAGGTACAGAAGACGAGTCCCAACAGGCCACCGACACACGGCATGAAACTCCAAAAGTGCACATGATCCAAGGTAGAGAGAGTGAGAGAGAGAGAGAGAGAGAGAGAGAGAGGGAGAGTTTAAAGAAAACAAAAGCAGAAGGATCGGATAGAGAGGGGAAAAAAGCGCACGTAACGGAGAAAGCTTCTTTTGTTTGTTGAATCAAAGAAGATCGGCTTAAACGAAATACCCATCCAACCCGGCGTTCGCAGCGAGGGTGCTGGTCCCGGGTCGGCTCAGGAGAGGTGTTAGGAGAGGAGATGAGGAGCGTATCTGGGTCGAAGGTTGCGAGCCAGGCTCTGACACCTGGGTCGCCTCCACATGGAGTTCCTGGGATACCTCTGGACAGTGTTGCACAGTAACCAATCCACAAGTACACTTTGCCGGAAAGACATGGGTGGTTCTGCAAACGATGTGGACCATCGTTTGAACCGTGAGGCACACACGTTTATACTCAATACTCCAGCCATAATAAGTTTCCACCTCACAACATTCTCAACTCCGAATACTGTCGTTTGATGAGCAATCATTTCAGTATGAGCATAGCCACTTAGGAAACATTTCCACCAGATGAACCAGGGCCAATCTGATCGCCTGATCTATAGCTCTTTAGACTCTAGACCTGGAGAACGATGGAGTGATGGAAACCACAATAAGAGAGATGATGCAGAGATTCCCCTCAAGATGAAGGGCACAAAAGCCTTACCAGGAGCTCCAAAGTACCTGGACTCCAAGACACACACACACACACACACACACACACAGACACACACACGGACGGACGCCATGTACCTTAGCATAAAACTAGTCCCAGATGTGTTATTCCAAATGCATCACAGATGGTTACCTACGCTCCTCCCTGCTAAAGACTGCCTTAAACAACAGCGCTGTTCGGGTTTGATTCAGGAGCCTACAATCGTTCTGGACCGGGCTTATCACCATGAGGCTCGCTGGCAAGACTTGGGCCTTCTCTTCCTCTTCTTGTCAGGAGGTAAATACCTATTGGCTGCTCAATAAGTGGCTCTGGTGCATGGAGTGAGGGGCCTTTTTCCCCCCTTCTGCTCTCCCCAGCCTTGACAAGCAGCTATCGACAGAGCAGTTACACACTCGCCCATTGGGGGAAATCCACCACATTGTGCCCCAGGCAGCTGATAAATGAAACTTGCATGCTACCTGAGAGTGCAAACGCTTGTGCTTGTCCACATACACACACACACACACACACACACATTCTGGTACATGCTGTCACAGATTAGCACAGGAGCCTTGTTTCAATAGTGCTGATGAGAAATGATGGAAATTAAGAGGTCGTTAAAAAGGTTAAGGTCATTAATGATGTACTAGAGACGGACACTCCTAAGACACGCCTCGACTTTCGGCCACGATCAAAATACGTGATTAAAAAATATAAAACCATTCAATGGGCAATTAGGCGCCTTGGAAATAGCTCGCCAAGCCAAAACGCATCACCGGTATTGACAAGCGCGGAGAGGTGAAGGGAAGGATTGAAAAGTCTCTCTCTTTCTCTCTCTGTCTCTCTTTTTCAGTCATTGGCAGCCTTTAGTTCAGTTCCTGAAGCAAAAAATGACGCTGGGGTGGAAGGAAGAACTGTGTCAGAGCAAAAAAATATTTGCCGTGACGCATCATCTCGCAGGCATGTCATGTTGAAGATTTCAGGAGAACTTCCTGCTCCTCTTAGGACATTGAGTAGATGGACGTGATGGTGTATGTGGGCGTTATTTTATTCATTAGCTAAAAAGGTCATGCTTTTATGGATTCATAATGTAGAAACTATTTGGCACTGCCATCTTGAACGGATCTGCTCCGCGATGTAGCAGTTATTTTCTTCTCATTCTTTTTTATAGTTTGTTTGGATTACAAACCACACTGTGCGAAAAAAAAAGAAAAAAAAGTTTAATTTCATTTTTTTTTTCTTTTTTCTTTTAAAGTTGTAAGTTAGTTAGTTTAGGAAAGTACCCACGGTTTTCTTTAAACTGAGCATAATTTACTCGCTGCAAACTGAAACGTAACTAAAAGGTGTATTTTTAAACAACAATTCCCCGAGCTTACATCATGTTTCTAATTTGTTAATGAGTTTCTGGTTTGACTCCAAATATTGTAACCTGGAATTCCCAGGCTAACAGCGGGAATTGCTGGTTTTTCCATATTTAATGAGAAATTTGAGAATAGGAACTTTGTATAAACTTGCTCCAGGAATTGTAATAAGGAAGCCAATTAAATCTATTTACAAAGTGGTTGGTGGCTCAGTAGTAGCTTTTTGGTCTTAATGGTTTAATGGTTAAGAGGTGGGACTACTGATCAGAAGGTCACAAGTTCAAACCCCATCATTACCGTTGGGCTCTTGAGCAAGGCCCCCAACCCTCAACTGCTCCGGATGTAAAAAAAAAAAAAAAAAAAACAGAACATCCTTAGTTCGGGCTATTGATTATATCTTTGTTAAGGATTTAAAATAATAATAATAATAATAATAATAATAATAATTAAAAAATTTCACATTTCTCATGACTGTTATTGGTTGGTCCAAATCATGGTAGAAAAATGAGCAATCATACATCAGTCATGGTCAACCAGGTTAGCGGAGGACAAGAAGCGAGCGATGTCGCACACTCTTGCCACGGATCGTTTTCGAGGTTCGTCTGATAAAAAGGCTTTGACGCCACTAACCTTCATTGATCCATAAGCGGCAAAGGCAGGTCTTATCACCCGCACTCTCCTGATGATATACTGGGATCTGCTTTTTAATACACTTGCACTTCTCGTCGAGGGTCTTACTCTAACCTCCTGCCCTCAGAGTATTTCAAAGCTCTGTTCTTCTGCAAAGGCCACACGGAGTCCGTTTCCACACGCCTCGTCTAGAGCTATTCAGGAGAAGCCGTTCTGTTTATCTCGGTTTATCGTTTGGTCGTTTCATCTGGACCGAGATGAACGGGACTGTTAACAGTTCGTAAAGGTAGAAATCTATGACGGAGTGTTTTTCTACGCTCCTTCGGGACGCTAAGGACTATCCGGTGACGATCAGCTGAAGCCGTGTTTTCTTTCCCACTCGTGCAGAACGGCATGAGAAAAGGTGGGAAAGGGGAAGAAATGGAAGCGCACGGGTGTACTCTCCCACACACAGATCCCGCCTTTATCAGATGGAAGGACTGCAGGCGAAACTGCATTCATTTGAACAGAATTCGCCTCAATCAACAGTTTCGTGAATACTCTGAGACTCTGCTGAACCTTTTATTACTTACGAGATATTTTTATTCATAACTGTTTTCTTCATGTAGACAACTACGAGAGCAGTGATAGAATTCCATAAATACCTTGTCCTCACCAGATTTCTTTCATTCATAAATAATAGTGTTTTGTAAAGTTTTCGTTCTGACAACGCTCTATTCCGAGTGGCTCCAGAAAGAAAAAAAAATTCTTAATGTAGCATACTTTGATATGAAAAACACATTACATCATAGTTAGGACAATACGACGATCCGTTTAGAGATTCCACGTTATAACAAATATAACAGGAGAAAATGTTAGGTTAGGCTTCCCAAGAAATCCCGCCTTTTGCGTTAGGATCGGCTACAAGAATTCAGTCTCATCTATGATTGGTTGGATATTTCCCTGCATGTCAAAAGCGAGCCAATCAGAACCGATCCTGAACCATTGGATTAAAGTCCAAAATGAAGACTGCAAAAAATGGCATCTTGGCATGTGAAGTATTCTTGAATCTTGCCAAACCAATAGATAATTTCTTAAAATTTGTTTACTTTTATTTAAAAATATAATATTATTAAGTTTAATTGTAGTCAAACTGTACTAAACTTGCAAGCGAAAATGTCTTGTTCCATTGGCAGAAAACTTTGATTCTTTCAAAACCCTCGCAAATTAGCTAGTTTTTTTTCGCTCGCAATCTGAGCAACATTTTACAAGAAGTAAGCTAAATAATATTTGATGTGGCTTGTTGTAATCTTGTGTACAGAAATCATAGATAGGTTTGCCTGGATTCAAGAATACAGTATTTCACTTTCTAAGATGCTAACATGCTAACTTTGCAGGGAGAATTGGTCTCACTGTGTTTAATGATCTGGAATGGAAGCTAAATTTCTTTTCTGGAAACTCATCATGCCATCTAATGTTACCCGCACATAGGGCAAAAGTGCAGAAAGAATATACAGTACAGACCAAAGGTTTGGACGCGCCTTCTCGTTCAAAGAGGTTGAATTTGTATTATGGCAAGAAAAAAGCCGCTAAGTGAAGAAAAAAAAACGAGCGGCCATCATTACTTTAAGAAATGAAGGTCAGTCAGTCCGAAAAATTGGGAAAACTTTGAAAGTGTCCCCAAGCGCAGTCGCAAAAAGCATCAAGCGTTACAGAGAAACCGGCTGACATGCGGACCGACCCAGGAAAGGAAGACCGAGAGTCACCTCTGCCGCGGAGGATAAGTTCATCCGAGTCACCGGCCTCAGAAATGGCAGGTTAACAGCAGCTCAGATCAGAGAGCAGGTCAATGCCACACAGAGTTCTAGCAGCAGACACATCTCTAGAACAACTGTTAAGAGGAGACTGTGTGAATCAGGCCTTCATGCTAGAATATCTGCTAGGAAACCACTGCTAAGGACAGACAACAAGCAGAAGAGACGCGTTTGGGCTAAAGAACACAAGAAAGAACACAATAAAGAAAACTCTTTGAATGAGAAGGGGTGTCCAAACTTTTGGTCTGTGCATATTGATTATATTTACATGTTAAAATTAGCCAGACTTATCTAGGATTTCTTAAAATAAGATTACATCAAGCGAAAAAGTAGCAGATAATTTTGCTAGGTTTTAATAATTTATTTCTTGAAAGAAGCCGAATTATCTGCCAATAGAACAAAAAAAAATTTCTCTGGAATTGTTAGTAACATTTGACTAGAAATGAGCTTAATTATCTTTTATGTGGTTTGTTGTAAAATTATTTTAAGAAATTATAAATAGGTTTGGCTTAGATTTTTTTTTGTTTGTTTGTGCAGTGCACCCCACCCCCTCTTATTGCACTTACAGTGATTATTCTGATTATTAGAATACATTACATTAACGTCTATGTAAGCTCAGCTACTAATCAGTTCTTGATTTAGCTCACTACAAATTTGTTACAAAAACTTTCTCGCACTTCACTTAAACATATAAAATAAAAAGAATTAAAAAAAAAAAAAATTAAAAAAAAACCCTACAGACTAGTGTGTACACTTTCTCAGAGTTTCTTCCTCTCCGGCGCGAGTTCCACCCAGATCATCGGAGCCTGGCTGATCTCTGCGTGCTGCTCCATGCCAAGCGCCCTTGTACGCTGGCACCCTTCCAAGGCCTGCTGAAAGTAAAAGAACTTAGAGGACACCCATTCAGCGCACACACCCATTCCTATATATGTGACTTGAGGCGAGGCAAGATAAAGGAGACTGGACGACTCGAGGCGGCATTATCCCGCCTATTGATTTTAGCTGTTGGGTATTACAGAGGGAAACAGTGGGTTTATCAGGGCATGATCTCCGTGCACTTTTACTAACTAGACGAGTCTTTCCACAGCTTATCTGACAAAGAGCCTATTACGGCCTCCCTCAATATCCTCCCTCGAGCATGGCCTTTCTGTTAGCTCGGGGCTAGGCTAATTCCACTGCGCTTTAAGAACTTCAGCTGATTGCAAGCAGCAATGTGGGTCAGTAATTATAGCCCTTAAAAAAGATTTTCCAAGTGGACCTGAATCTGAAGGTGACGTCCGTCCTGCATCCTTTCACCTGGGCGACCTTGAAAGAGAGAGAGTGTATATGTGTGTGTATATGTGTGTGTATGTACGTGAGTGTGTGTGTGTGTGTGTGTGTGTGGGCACTCGCATCTCTTCCTTTTCTTTTTCTCACCCTCTCCTGAATAGAACGAAAGAGAGATAATGAGTGCGGTATAATCCCACAGAGGAGCTCAATTCATCCTCTAATCACAGACTAAATGTTGGTTTTAATTACAGAGAAGTGCAAAGATCTGAAGCGCACTGTACTCCTGAAGCTCTCCGCACACACACACACACACACACACACACACACACACACGCACGTGCGTACAAAAAAATAAAATACATACAAATCACGTAACCATGTGATGCTGTTAGCATGCTGGCGGCTAGCAAGCCCCTTCCGCTCTACTGAACAAATAGCGGGAACGGCGAGTTTGTTTCCCTTTATGCGGCGTGATATTTCATTTGGATGTATTTCCCATTTCCCGATATTAATAATGAAGACGGGTCGACACCGAGAAAATTTCCCCACAGCAATTAAGGTGAAAATCCATAATCTAATCAATGTGCAATTCAAAAGGATTGTCTTAGCGCGCACAAAATATAGACCTGATGATATTGTGCATAAACGGACGTGAAATTTCTATTACGAAAATGACCGGCGTGGGATTTTTTACGCTGAGGAAACCGGGAGAAAGTTGAACAATTTACATATTTCATCAAAAGGCAGCTTACGAGTGCGGGTGGAAAAAAAAAAAAAAAAAAAAAAAAAAACTCTGTTAAAGGGGTGAAGATTGCAAAAGAGTTTAATCTAGGACGGGAAGGGGAAAAATACAATCTTATTTTCGGAGCCAGGCTGGATTTCTTAACTGTCTTATAATGTAAGGCACTATTTCAAATACCGTTAGCACACTCCAGGGTGTCGAGGCGATGGGGCGAGTAAAAGGAGTCTGACCAGACAGCGTCTGTGCCTGAAACACAGACAGGGCGTGCCGGCGCAATTATTCTATATACATTCTATATGCACTATATACTGTATATATCATCGATGAGGTGGTCACGTGATGAAGCAGAGTCACAGACGATACCTGAAAGTACGAGAGGTGTTCAAGTCAAACCGGGAAATTTCTGGTGGATGAAGGTGTAAAAACGATACGGTGACGAGTATCGGGGCAAAGGCCGATCCTGGCTGAGGTGGCTCGTTCGCGTGAACATTCACGATCGGTCTGTTCATGGCTCTGGCGAACTGAGAAAACTTTTCTACCTTGATGATATCCAAGCACTAATGAAACTACATACTGTAGCAGGGAATTATATATATCGAAATGAAGGGAGTTTTTACTCTCAGAACTGTGCTATATTCTGCACAATCAAAAGTCCTGGTTTGACTTGAACAGCCCTTAGATGATTATTTTCAGTTTCGTTCTGTGCCATTTTATTCCCTAAAGAATGACGACGCGCTTCCTTTTAGTCCATCTATAGTTATATTTAATGTCGCCTCATGTCCATGAAACAGATTCTCACTTACGTTATAGCA
>CM059219.1:2670755-2683255 GCA_030347435.1 Clarias fuscus | reverse complement strand
CCTCTTTAGGCAGGTCAGGACATGAGGCATGAGTGCTGCGGAGCAAACATTCCAGAGGCCTCAGCAGACAACACAACACTCACAGACACGGCAGCGCTTTCCAAGCAAGGTCTCTTTCTCACACACACACACACACACACACACACACACACACACACACACACAAACTTCCCCGATTACTCAACATTAGCTGATGTAATGCAACTAATAACCAAACAGATGTGCTGCTTTTCTTCAAATACGGGTACAAAGTCTTTATTTACCCAGTCCAAGAAACTTTCCAGGCTCAAATTAAATATTAGTCGAAACTAAAACGATGCGAGTGTGAATCTCTCCAGGTTTAGGACTACTTCCCAGACAATAATTAATACTTTGTGTGTGTGTGTGTGTGGACTCGGTCATTAGGGGGCTTGTGTGTAAGACAAAAATCGCTTTTCCTCTGTACATTACATCCAGAAACAGAGAGAGAGAGAGAGAGAGAGAACAAGTCGGCTGATTTCAGTTGAAAGCTCCGCCTCCTTCTGCTGCGATTGTAAACTTTTTTTTTTTTTCTTTCTGTTGATATGCAAAGCAGTGCGGGTCATTTGGGTCGCCATGGCAACAGCACCCCTGCTTTGCACAAATGTAATGATTAATCGCGGTTTTTTGAACAATGCCCAGCGCCGGTGTTCCAACATAAACGCTGCGAGGAAGAAAGTGTGTGACTGCAGGGGGCATCTATACATGAACACACACACACTCACACACACATACACACACTCCCCTCCTGTCCATAAGCAGTTTCATATTTATGAACATATGCCTTTTCACATGCATGAGTTTAAAAAGACAGAGACATGTGGTGAGGCTGTGGGAAACTATGCACGCGCACGCAAACACACACACACACACACACACACACACACACACACAATCGCTATCATGACCTGTGGATAGAAATTGGCCAATTCCTGTAGTATAAGAGGAATAAAGCACTGCAGGATATATGACGTTATAGCTCACTGCACGCTAACTGTGACTCCTTTTCGCGTATGTCACCGTATGATGTGTATGAGCAGTTTTTGACTTTTATGAGGTCACATTATCCTGTCTGTGATTTGCGCTGGCTACCCGTTTTTAGCGAATATTCCAAAATATTCCTGCTTCAAATCACTTAAAGATGGTGGGACTGCCTGGTCTGGAGAAGTCATGTCTAACTGTCTGTATCAATTACCTGACACACAACATGTCCATCAGCTCAACCAGCTGTCTCTTTATCCTCTTCGGTCACTCAGTAGAATGTAAGAACGACAAGAAGTGTGTGCGTGTGTGTTTTCAAGTGGACGCAGGAATGTGGCCGGAGCCGGAGCCGTAATTCAATCAGCGCCCGTGTGTCTTTGACGCAGATTCACTTTGTCAGTCAAGCTTTGCCGTTAATTCATCATCCGGAAAACGGAGACAATCGCTTCTTTCAACTGTCGTACCTTGTCGTGGGAGGGGCGGTGCAAATCTAATCAACGGATTTTTATTGGCTAACACCGTTGCCGTCCCCGTGTACCTCCGAGCCGGGCGCCAGACTCGAGATCGGGTCCTCGTCCACGTCCCACGGCTGGACACGGAGGATAAATCATTCAATTTTAAACAGGAATTAACCAAATGAGAACCAACAGCAGCCATGTCTGTCATCCAGACGCTCTAAAACACACACACACAC
This sequence comes from Clarias fuscus, assembly GCA_030347435.1. Classification (NCBI taxonomy): domain Eukaryota; kingdom Metazoa; phylum Chordata; class Actinopteri; order Siluriformes; family Clariidae; genus Clarias; species Clarias fuscus. Next base: position 2,681,562 of record CM059219.1, on the reverse strand, counting down.
ACACACACACACACACACACACACACACACACACACACAAAACAGAAGAAAGTGTGTTATGTCTGTTAGGTCCAGATGGACAGACATGGATGGATTGGTGGCCTGGCCTGGGAAAAGAAAGGCCCGAGTTCACCATGTCATGACGTGAAACAATAAAATCACAGCAGCCAGTGAGGGTGAGGGAGTGCTGAAAAGACAGGAGGCGAGCGTATGTGTGTGTGTGTGTGTGTGTGTGTGTGTGAGTGTGAGTGTATGGTGTGTTTTTAAGGCGGGGGGGGCTCCGCTTGCAGATGTTGCCAGGCCGCAGCGGGTCACACAATCACACGCATTTGCATTCCTGATGGAGGGAGTTGGGATTAAGCGCCCTCAATGCCTTTTCTCAACTCCACCAGAGGAGTTTGCACACAGGAAAGAGAGAGACAGAGAGAAAGAGAGAGGAAGGCACATTGACAAGGCGAAAAAAGGGGGAAAGGAAAAAGCAGCTCAAAGACAGACATGTAGAAAGAAAAAAAAGACAGTGAGAGAGAGCTTGGAAAAGAAAAAAGAGTGAGAGTGACAGGAAAATGGAAGCTACCAGATTAAATGAAAGGAAGAATGAGAAAACATGCAGGTCATCTGTGTGTGTGTGTGTGTGTGCGCGTGTACATATGTGTGTGTGCACGCGTTTGTGTTTCTGGCTCATCCCCTTTCCCAGGACAGAGGTCTAGGGGGGCCTCGTATTTCTCTCTGCTTGTCAGGCAGGCCTGTTGGAGAGACAGTGCTGAGCAGCTGTGTTCTACGAGGTGCCCTGGCCTGCCTACACACACACACACACACACACACACAAACATAGATATATAGTACACACACACCAACTTTTTGATCCATCTGTTTCAGCCAAGTCAAAATCTCACTTCTCCAATAAACTCTCAATGCGTGCAACAGGCTTGTGTTTCACATAGAAAATGGGAGACATTATTCAGTTCTTTGATTTACTCAAACGATTCTGAACTGAAACACAGCAGAAGTCGTGGCGGAATTTTATCCACGTTTGCTGTGAAGAGCACAAAACCATTATAGGCCTCAGCTGTCAAATTTCCTTAGGTCATCTGAATAATAATAATCATCATCAGTTATATTTACATGGATAACATTTATTTCTTCGAACCCGATTAAATCCTTCTGATTAGAGATTCAAACGTAACCTGTTTATATGGACTGTCTTATTTAATCAGAATGTAACTTATTTGGCCTGGCAAAGTGGTTCTTCCCGCTGTGCAGCATTTAATTTATCGACAAAAAGAAAAATAACAGAAGGAGAAGTAGTAGTGTATTTCCCTCCAACTGTGAGTTTAGGTTAGGCTTCCTATATTTCCTGATAAACCCCACCATCTGGTTTATGACTGGTCACAAGAATTCAGTCTCGTCTATGATCGGTGCCCTTTCTTGAGCCAGAGACCCACGGAATTAAAATATAGATCAGGGACAGAAGCAAAATGTCCTTCCTGGGAACTCGCCAAATCTCATAAAGTCATCCTCAGTAAGGGGCAAACATGCGCAGAAAGAATATACTCATTCCAGCAAGAGAGCAACAATCAGATCAAATGTTTACACCGATAATATTTACCTATTGAACAGTTACCAAAGGTTTATACGCCACCCCTGTCTTTCGCTCCGAAAAGGCCGAATCGAGTCTATATAAAATGAAAAGTGAATCAAATCATCCCTGAAGCTTCACATGTTTGATATAAAATCTTTCAAAAGAATATAATAAAAAAAGTTTTTTGGGGGGGTAAATAAAAAAAAAGGTTTCCTCATAAATCCTGCCTGTATAAAAACCCTAATATGACATTTTGCACATTGATGAAGAATCTTTCCAAAGGAAATTATAAAACATCCAAGATCTGATCATTCTTCCCTCAGTAAATGTGCTGACGGATGAACTTGGGCAACATGGTGGTGAAAGTATAAAATCTGGTGATGACATTGAAGCTCCTTCCTGCCTTTCTTCTCTTTCTCTCTCTCTCGCTAACCATCGTTGTCCAGATCATTAGAGAGGAATGTGGATGAAGTGTCCTGAAATGTCTCTGTGTGCTGATGGATGGTGGAAAGAGGACGCAGCATTACGCAGTCACACGCATTCAATCATGGCAACACACACACACATACACACACACACACACACACACACACACACACAAACAAACAGATATACACACAATAGTTGCTTATCCTTGCTAACTAAAGAGGCTGTGCTAAGCAGGAGAACGTGTAAACGTTAGCAAGCCCAGCCAGCTGCTTTATCTTAATAGAGGTCAAACCTAAACTCCAAACCGAGTAGGGGATCTGGTTAGTGTCCACCACCGTCACGAGACATTTCCTCCATATCGAGGCCCAGGCCCACTCAAAATGGTGGTGCTGCTTTATCTCGTGCTCTCTCGCTCAGAGTTGTCATAATTCTATCAATGCTAATTACTTCCAGCATTGCTGTCATTTCTCTTACAGACACTTCTCAATCAAGCACGGCAGTCAGGGACAGGGTTTTAGGCTTGGTGAAGAAATTCACAGCCAAAAATCGCACGTCCTGATTTTGATTTCATCCTGAAAATAATACCATTATGCATTAAAATACTTAGCAAGCAGGATCCCTTAGATGGTAGTATTTTGCCAAGAATAGAATGTATGTTTTGTTGCCATTTGTTGAAGAAAAAAAAAGTACAATTTTAGATTTAGTAAAAAAAGGAATCTGAAATAAACCCACATGACTTCAAGTTTGACTCAAACATGCTTCGCAAAATCACCTTCCTCACTTAACTACTATGTTCCACTAGAAAGCTAATAAAACTAGCCATTTTTTCCAGACAAAAATACTTAGCTAGCTTAAGGAATTATTCCTTAAGCAACTTTGGACAGCTTAAACATGAGCTAAAAAAGAAGGGTGTCTCTTATCATTGTTCCTTATTTAACTGTGGCAAACTAGCAAGCTTATCTAACTAGCTAAGATTTCCAGAGAAACTACCTAGCTTAGATACTGATTCCTGAACTAGCTCTACACAAGCAAAAACAAATGTTTCTCATAAGCCTTTCTCACTTAACTGTAGCAAACTAGCAAGCCAATCTAACTATCAAATATTTCCAGGGAAAACTACCTAGCTAGCTTAAGGAATTATTCCTAAAGCAACTTTGAATAACTCAAACAGAAAAAAAAAAAAAAACAAGTGTCTCTCAAAACTGTTCCTTATTTAACTGTATAAACATAGCAAACGAATCTAACTAGCCAAACTTTCGTGAGAAAAGTACTGATTCCTGAACTAGCTCTACACACCTCGGGCATAAGCTAAAACAAATGTCTCTCTTAACTCCTTCTCACTTAACTGTAGCAAACTAGCAAGCCAATCTAACTATCAAATATTTCCAGGGAAAACTACCTAGCTAGCTTAAGGAATTATTCCTAAAGCAACTTTGAATAACTCAAACAGAAAAAAAAAAAAAACAAGTGTCTCTCAAAACTGTTCCTTATTTAACTGTATAAACATAGCAAACGAATCTAACTAGCCAAACTTTCCTGAGAAAAGTACTGATTCCTGAACTAGCTCTACACACCTCGAGCACAAGCTAAAACAAATGTCTCTCTTAACTCCTTCTCACTTAACTGTAGCAAACTAGCAAGCTAATCTCACTAGCAAATATTCTGTGAGAAAGCTACCTAGCTAGCTTAGACACTGATTTCTAAAATAGCTCTAGAACACTGAAATACAATCTAAAACAAATGTCTCTCGGATGTTTTTGCTACTTAACTGGCACAAACTAGCATTCTACTCTAACCAGCTAATGGAAACCTGACTAGCTAAGCTAATGACTCCTCAAGTCATTCTACACAACTCACTCACAACCTAAAATGGTTGTAAAATTATTGTTAAATGTTTGTAAAAACAAATTTCCGCCAACACAGGAAATATATTAGCATTCCCTTTGTATCTGATTTTTTATTTTTTTTTTTACACCATTGCTTCTAAGTAATGGCACCTTTAAAAAAAAAGAAGCAATATTTCGCCATCAAAAATACCCTGCAACAAGTTTTGCGAATCGGGAATGAGGTCTCTGCTGATTTCCTCATCCTCTCCTCTGCGTCCCCCAGCTCCGTGAGTTAATATTTGCCTCTCTTCCCTCCTCATACATTTGCATATGATTAAAAATTCTGACCTAAATGCATTTTGATCACTCAGTAATTAGTGGCTCGTTCTTCGGAGGAGGGCAACCAGCTAAAAGGCGCAACGTGTGTTTTATCCTGGAGTAAAAGTGGGGAGTTTTTCCATCTCGGTTTTGGAGAGGACCCCAGGACGAGAGCTCTTTAATCAAGCCCATTAGAGGCAGCTTGATGTTGGGCGGAGAGCATCCTACAAACAACACCTCCTCTGTGTCACCTCCAAACAGAGGGGGAGTGTCAATGAGGGGGTAATAAGGCAAGACAATGGGTAAACAAGCCAAGGGAAGCCCGCCTTCTGTGTGTGTGTATAGGAATCTGCATGGTTCTCTCCAGGCTTGGCACGGGTGCAAGAGCAATTAGCGCCGCCGCTGGTTGTTTAACATTTGCATATAAATGCACTTGGTGGCAAGTGCTAAACACCCGAAACAGACGGTAGGAGGGATCTCCTGGGGGCCTTATTCTAGCATGGATGCCTACATCTGTACCTCTGATGCCCCCCTGATGCTCCTTTCCCCCTCCCGTGCCCAACAGGCTGCCACTTAGCCACTAGCACAGGCAGTGCCCCAGCTCTCAGTTCCTGTTTCAGGGGAGATTGCGAAAGACACCAGGCCAGGCTTCCTGTTGCTCAGCTCGTGTCACGAAAAAAGAAATACAGAGATACAGAGAGAGAGAGAGAGAGAGAGAGAGAAAGAGAGAGAGAGAGTTTCATGCCTCCCCAACACTGGCGCACACACACACACACACACACACACACACACGCACACACACACACACACACACAAGCGTCCTCAGGAAGTCAGGGTGTGAGAAATGCTTTTTGTAAAGCGGAGGTGATAGTGGGGCTCCACTCAGGGAGAACCTTCACTCAGGAATGATAATAAGCAGCGCCTGACGCTGTCCAATCGCAGCGACAAACACTCTTCACTCATCGTGCCGTGCAATTCGAGCACATCTAGTCATCTAGCCTTGGGATAGTGGCTATTGTTTTCGTCCTGTACAGTGTGTATCGCCTCTTTTCCTCTGCATGTCCGTCTCGCAGTCCGTTTCCTCCACAGCACTGCCAGTTGTTATGACAGAGCTGATTCATTAAAAAAAAAAGAAAAGAAAAGAAACGGACCAACGGAAGGAAGCCAAGGGTCTGTGCCCCTCGCTCCCCCCCTTCACTGTAAACAGTGCATATGTGTATCACACACACACACACACACACACAATAACACAGATGCACACGCACACACACAATAACACACATGCACGCACGCACACACACACACACACACACACACACACACACACACAGGCTTACCCTACTAACATATGGCCAAGTCCCAATCCTTCCAATGACTAAACTCTGAATTGACCCTGAGTTTCTTCTTCTTTTCGTGCAACGCTCCAAGTCACAAATCTGCTTCAACGTGCTTCAACTTCTCCAAGTTTACAAACCAAAAAAAAAAAAAAACCCCACAAAAAAAATCTGACACCTTGTCATGCAAGCTTTTAAGGCTTCAGATGCCCGTGCCAACTTAATGACTCAGATGCAGCATTGTACAAATTAGCTTTAGATCCGCGGCGACTTCCAGCAACCGCAGGCAGTTAAGAGCTACAGTTCGACAAGTCTGGCTCATTACAGGCCTTAGGTTAGACTGCAGAGAGAGAGAGAGAGAGAGAGAGAGAGAGAGAGAGAGAGAATATTATCTTGCTTGTTCCACACTTGCAACAAAAGGTTAGAAAGAAAAAGGAGAAGAAAGCAGAGAAACAAAAGACTGGCACCTGACAAAGTAACCAATCCATGAATGTTGCATGTGAGCGCTCAGCCTTTCACCTCTACCTGACCCCTTTAACACCCCCCCCACCACCACCACACACACACACACACACACACATCCTCAAACACACATTCACCATCGTGCTTCTGACAAATCACAAATTTCCTACACTGTTTCTATATTTCTGCAGCAAAAAAAAAAAAAAAAAACCCATAACCCAGTACATTCACAACACAGCCAGAAATCATTCATCAAGGTCAGCACTGACAAAACAACAAGACCACTCCTACTTATTCCTGCTACGGCTGACCTGAGGTCAGTGTCGCACGGCTTCTACTTTTAGCATACGTTGACATTTTGATGGAAAGACGCAGACGATGTAAGATTTCCTGTAAAGCAAAAAGGCACTCGAAACGCCATGTGACACTTTTAGTGTGCTCACAACTTGCTGGACGTTTACACCGGAAAGTGGAAAGCTTCAGATCCCATCCCTTGAGTTGTAATCGTGTGCTTCGTAAGAGTAACTGGTAATTCGTAACATCATTCCTAACCGGACCCAGAAACGGAGCTTGAATTTTACAATCGCAGCTGCGGATTTCGCAAATTAATGATTCATGACGCAATGATCTCCAGATAGGAGACCTGTTGTCTGTCTTCGGTCGATCCCATGAGGTGCAGATATTTAGGCAACTGCAAAACAGGTGCCTATATACAGGAAAATTCCTCTGTACTGCAGTTTGGGAATCCTGTGAGAATCTTGTTGTTTCTATCAATGGATCTGATTGATTGAATAATTTATACGTCAGCCGAACAGCATAAAAAAATCTCAGTGTTGACTCTCTTTACTTTTTTTTTATTCACCTTTACGTTTCAAACATAAATATCAATCAGTCATGCATTACAAAGCCAGATTGCAGTGCAGCTGATTTATTTTACGTTTGGCCACACCCACAACACTCTATAAAAGGTTGTGCTGAAAACCACAAAATGAGGCGCCTCCTAAACACGGCGTGCACTACAACTTCCAGCTTCACGGACACGCCTTAACATTTTTTTAAGGCGGGGGGGGGGATTGGGTTGCGAATACTTTTGTCCTGATACTGCTTATTACTTTGTATTATTTATCTCCGTTTTATTGTTTCCCTCTGAGTCATTAATATGGAATGATAAAATGGGTTGCATTACGTTGGCGTATAATTTTCTCGTTGATAAAACTGCAACGATTTACAACTTTTAGATACGAACGTCAAAAGATTTGACGTCAAACAAACAAATCTCTTTCAAATGTTAATTTACATGAACTTGTACAGTATTTTACAGTAATTTGCAGTAACTAATTAACTAAATAATTTACGAATAAATTTGTGTGACTTACTTATGCTATCTCATTATATTTATTTCGATTTATATAATTCCATGTATCCATCATGTATTCTTAGAAATAAATGAAGGCTTTATGAAAAATAATATATATATATATATATATATATATATATATATATATATATATATATATATATATATATATAATTTATGAGTAATATGGGTGTGTTTTGGTGTGTCAGGTTTTGTTTGTGTTTGGATGTGTGTGTGTGTGTGTGTAGACAAAACAGCCCCTCACTAAGAAGGTGTAATAGCTAGATGGAGGTACGAGGTATGATTATCTGTGGTCCTATATAACCCTTAATGCCAAGTGTTGTGCACCTGGTAAAAACAGGTTACACCCTTGAGGAGGGAAAAGGGAGGGGTAGCAAGGGTTTTAGGGGTGTCCAAGAGTGCCAATTAAACACCTTGGCCAATTGGCTGACCTCTCCCAGGACTTGCGGCATCCACGAGCCAATCGCCTCTGTCCCTCTTGCGCCTCGTTAAACGCTATCCATGATAGGAAGGCAACGGGGTGAGATGCGAGATGAGATCTTTTTTTTTCTTTTCCTTTTTTTTCTCTCTCTCTCTCTCTCTCTCACACACACTTTTTTTTAATTATAATGTCTGGGAGGAAGAGAACACCGTGTGGTAAACAATCATCGTTACAATTAAGAACAATGCCTCCTACGCCGAGGCAGGAGAGACACGAGCCCCGGAGCCATTAAATCTCTCACCGCTGCCGTTATCCTCATTATATTTACCTAATAAATGCGATTCAGATTTACATCCGTGTGACTGACAGAGACGGGTCACTTAACGACTTCGCCCCAAAGAGAGAGTGATTCCAACACCAGACCCGACACTGACGGAACAAAGAAGTGACGGCTAACAGGCAGATTCAGTCGTGTTTGCTACGGGTTGCTAACACTGCTAAGAAGAAAAAATGCTAGCAGGAGCTAGGAGCTATAAAAAAAACTTATAGCTATAAAATAAAATAAACAAAGAAGTGACGGCTAACAGGCAGATTCAGTCGTGTTTGCTACGGGTTGCTAACACTGCTAAGAAGAAAAAATGCTAGCAGGAGCTAGGAGCTATAAAAAAAACGTATAGCTATAAAATAAAATAAACAAAGAAGTGACGGCTAACAGGCAGATTCAGTCGTGTTTGCTACGGGTTGCTAACATTGCTAAGAAGAAAATGCTAGCAGGAGCTAGGAGCTATAAAAAAAACTTATAGCTATAAAATAAAATAAACAAAGAAGTGACGGCTAACAGGCAGATTCAGTCGTGTTTGCTACGGGTTGCTAACATTGCTAAGAAGAAAATGCTAGCAGGAGCTAGGAGCTATAAAAAAAACGTATAGCTATAAAATAAAATAAACAAAGAAGTGACGGCTAACAGGCAGATTCAGTCGTGTTTGCTACGGGTTGCTAACATTGCTAAGAAGAAAAAATGCTAGCAGGAGCTAGGAGCTATAAAAAAACTTATAGCTATAAAATAAAATAAACAAAGAAGTGACGGCTAACAGGCAGATTCAGTCGTGTTTGCTACAGGTTGCTAACATTGCTAAGAAGAAAATGCTAGCAGGAGCTAGGAGCTATAAAAAAACTTATAGCTATAAAATAAAATAAACAAAGAAGTGACGGCTAACAGGCAGATTCAGTCGTGTTTGCTACGGGTTGCTAACATTGCTAAGAAGAAAAAATGCTAGCAGGAGCTAGGAGCTATAAAAAAACTTATAGCTATAAAATAAAATAAACAAAGAAGTGACGGCTAACAGGCAGATTCAGTCGTGTTTGCTACAGGTTGCTAACATTGCTAAGAAGAAAATGCTAGCAGGAGCTAGGAGCTATAAAAAAACTTATAGCTATAAAATAAAATAAACAAAGAAGTGACGGCTAACAGGCAGATTCAGTCGTGTTTGCTACGGGTTGCTAACATTGCTAAGAAGAAAAAATGCTAGCAGGAGCTAGGAGCTATAAAAAAACTTATAGCTATAAAATAAAATAAAAAGTTGAACACACTCCTGGCTATGTTTACAGCTCCTAAGTTCAACACGCTGATTTGCTAATAAATATATGAAAATATGACCCAGGCTTTGTGGTGTTTCATCCAATCGGACATGTTTAGGGAAATCTGACCGGAGGCTAGCTACCGAGCTAGAACTTTTACCTCAGAAAGAAGGTAATACAATTGTGAATAAAGAACATTAGCATCCTAGCAAGTGAGATATTCCTGTATATAGTCAAACCTATTTATAATTTGTATTTCTCTTAATAAGACTACAAGAAGCCAACTGTTGACAGACATTTTTGCTTTTTTTTTTTTAGAAATTAATTTCTTAATAGAAGCAAAATTTTCTGCCAATAGAATCATCACAAGCCCTATAACTCCAGCATAATTTTATACCAGAAATAATCTTAATAATTCTATATTCTGTTTGCTGTAAACATATTTTAAGAAATGATTTACTTGTTCAGCCATATTAAATAATATTTTACTTGGTATTACGTCTTTTTTTTTTTTTTTTTTGCAGTGGAGTGTGCATTTAAACAAGAAAGCCGTTTAAATGTCTTGTTTTCTTATCAAAAGTCACCTTGTTATCCATTAGCACACAAGACCAAGAGACGCTTACGAAAGCGCAGGTCAAAGTTCACCTAGATGAAGGCGAAGATGAGAAAGAAAGTAAACTCTCCCGGGACGTTCACGCGTCGCGTCCGTTCCCTTTCTGTGCCTATGCTTCTGCGACGTGACGCCCCCAATTGCTTACGCGGACGTTTTAGGCATCTCCTGTATCGCCCTAGCAACAAGTCAAAAAATTGTAGACGGCGATATAAAGTGCGCACGGATGTGCATACTGTATAAGCACGATTCTTGTCGTACTAACCTTGTGAGGACTTTTTGCGTTTTGTTTTTAAGCCGTTCTCTTTGTAGGGATCATGCCCCCCAAAAAATCGGATCTTCCTATCCTATTGGTGATATTTGGTCCCCGGTGACCCTCACCCCAACCTACACACTCACACACAAAGCGGTGTGTCTACTTTCTATAGAATTTACCTTTAATCATCAATCATGACTTTTGGATTCAAAACATGTCAGCAGGAACAAAGGAAAATGTATTCATCTATGTAAATGTGCACGAGGAAGGGGGAAAAAAAAAAAAACCTCAATTACATTTTCAATTATTCCGAGTTAACAAACTGAAAATAAACCCCCCCTTTTTTTTTTTTGTCATTCACCCTTCCATATTTAATTGCTCTCTTTTTTTTTTGTCGCCGTGTTGAGGGATGTTCATTAATACGCTATATACGCACTATATTTGTGTTGAACAAAGACAGGGATATTGAATACATACATGAACGTGCGGATGAATAGAAGTGACGTTTGTATTAATATCCTCTCGGCTTTGTGTCCCGCGTTTATGAGGACCGGACGCGGATTTCGTGGTTAAGCCCGGTGCGTGAAGAGAATTAAAGACGGTTTTTAATAAAATA
>CM059219.1:2658255-2668255 GCA_030347435.1 Clarias fuscus | reverse complement strand
AATAATACAACTATTGTTAATGTGTTAGGCATGTAGCATAGTTTAATAGTTTCATTTCACAGTTAATTATTACAATTTAAGACAAAACAAATCTATCTATAGATTTCTGTTTGTTTGTTTGTTTATATATATATATATATATATATACTCAAACTTACAATTTCCATAGATTTTTTACCCCTTCTTTCTTTCTTTTTTTTTTTTATTTTTATTTTTTATGTACATATAATATTTTTATAATATTAAAAAAAATAAATCACAATGGTGTGTCTTTACTGCTGTACACATGCTTATCTAAATGATGAATTCTTCTCTGCATCCTTCTCCTATACACACCTCCGGGTTTGCATCATACTTTTGTGCGAGTGTATGTGTGTGTGAGTGTATGTGTGAGATTCACCTGCACACACATAATCCACCATGCAGAAATCATGTGTGTGTGAAATCACACACACACGCACACACACACACACACACACGCACACACGCACACACACACGCACACACACACCTTAAACTTCATTTTCTATGCTGGAGATGCAGAAGAAATGATTGATGATCTGACTGAAATATCATCATTTATCCCATACCAAGTCTAATTACAAAACATTTCCTTCTTTAACACGCAACGTGTTTAGGTTTATTAGCTAAAAATAATGCAAACATCGGACCGAAGACGGATCCAATCGTCTGCCTTCAGTCAGACCTCCTATGGCAAGTTTAATAACAAAAAAATAAAATTTTTTTTTTTTTTTAAAAAGGAAATATTCTAAAATGTTATTTATAAAAAGACGTAATGACAGGAAGTCTGATCTCTAGTCTGTGTGTCAGAATTGATCAGGATGTCGATACTCTACGATAAGATCATCACACTCATCAGCACTACGCAGAGATACCGCGCCGTACGATACACGTCTCACTTAGCAGCGTGCGCAAGGTCTGCCTTTGTCCCTGCAGCGTATCACAGAGGCGAGGAAAATTAGCATTCGCATTACTATTCGAAGTACTGTCCGGCAAAAATGAACACAGTACCAGAAAGAAAAATTAATAGAATTTTTTTTTTTTGAAACGACACCCAAACACACCTCATCATAAATCCAGGCTGCGCCGCACAGTGATTAGAAGATTGTTAAAGCTGTAGAACATTAAACCACAACATGGTGCTTCTGCCAACTGAGCTATGAGATCATTACAACAACAACAAAAAAAACAACTTGTGACAGCAAGACAGTAAAATAACAGAAGAGGAAGAAGTAAAGGAAGAAAACAGGAGTGTACCTAGGAGTGTACCCAGGCTTGTACTCTACCCTGTGGTCTGGGTTGTGCTTAGACAGGTTGCTGCACACCTGAGTATCCATATGAGTGAGTATCCATTCCCTTTCACCCCCCCCCCCCCCCCCCTCCTCCTCCACCTCTCCTCTCCTCTCCTCTCTCCCCGATCCTGCCATTTTATGATGCCAATGACAAACGCCATTGTGCTCGGCCTGGTCGCAGCGACAGACCGGAAGAACTGGTCCTGACTGCAAGGGCTTGCATATTCAAAACCGTGATGTGTAATCGGACCCACTGCTTCTGCTAACCTAATTTATACACACACTCACAGACACACACACACACACACACTCACAGACACAGAGCGGCCTTCAACAAATGGAGGTGGTGCTACATTTTCTTTCGCCGGCCCCCTCAGCACGACCGGATTAATGGGAAACTCATGACAAGGATCGACTTATACACACACACACACACACACACACACACACACATGCAGAAACAATCATGAGACGAAAAAAAAAATTTAATTAATACCTGAGGCTATAAGATCCTTTCTATTTATTATTATTTAATATGTATTAGTTGAGTGTTTATTATTATTATGATTGTTATTATATATTATTACAATAGTGTATTATCTGTATTAATTATTTAACGGAAAAACATTGTAGTTGAGAAAATAATTATAATTTGTATATTATTATTAATCTAAAATTTCAAATGATTTATTTTCCTGGAAAGAAAAAAAACATTTAAAACACACACACACACACACACACACACACGAGTAAATACATGTGCAGGCTAGCACTGGTCTCGGCCCAAAGAGGGCTCTCTACCACTGAAGACATGACTGGAGCGTTCTTTCTTTCCCCCCCGAGGGTGCCAGCCTCCAGAGAAAGAGAGCGAGCGTGGACGGGGAGGGGGTACACACACTCACACACACACACTTTCTCCCCCTATATTCCTATGACAATGTCCATTCACACACACACACACACACACACACACACACACACACACACACACACACAGATCCACAGAGCTCTGCTCGACATGCCGCCCCATCACCTCGTCACGCCGCCGTCTTCGTTCTTTTACCCCGTACGCAACCGAGAGCAAGGAGTCTTGGCACCGAGCACGATCCTAACGAGGGAAGGGGTGAGGTACGGAGCCGCGGAAAAGGCCTCAGGTAGACGGAGAGAAGAAAGGAGCGGGAGAAGGGACCGGTGTATGTGTCGACTGCTGCTCGAAGATAAACAGCGCTCGGTGCTGACACGAGAGAAACGTGTAACGTGCGAGGGGGGGGGAATTAAAATAAATCAGGATGTTATTACGTGGTAACTATCCTTTGTAATAGGAAGAGGAATTAGTCATATCATTAGTGCACTAATAATAATAATAATAATAATAATAATAATAACAATAGCTATTTTGATTTTAAAATTCATGCCTAATAAATATTAACAAATTAAACGAAATAAATAATAAAATAAAAATGTCCAGCTTAATATGTATATATATATATATATATATGAACATCTCTCCATTTCTACTTTATCAGAAAGCCAGAAATGTAGGTTGAAGTAAACCCTAGGAATGTTGATATGATAAAAACACACACACTCACACACACACACACACACACACACACACACACTCGTCCTCTTTCTTTCTTCCTTCGTTTCTTTCTTTCTTTATGAAATCTACACACTTGAGTGCATTCAGCCTTCACACGTCTCACATGTCAGTTCAATACGCCACAAAAAAAAACCAACCTAAATGTAAAGAATGTGATCTCCTTTTAACGATTTCAGCAAATAAAAAGATGAAACAGAGACGATCTGAAGAAACAGACACTTCACAGGCACTGACTTTTGCTTTATTTCCCGTCATTCTTTCTTTCATTCATTCTTTCCTTTCTTTTCTTTTTTTTTTTTATTAACACTCGACTGCAAGCTTCCACTTGAGAATTAATAATCAGCGATACTGCGATTCTCGAGCAAGTCAGCGGTTTTTCAATTCTACCAGTCAAGGTGTCGAAGCGAAAACAACCACGAGCGAATATCGAATGGCATCGGCAGCATTATCTTTTTTTTTTCTTCTCCTTTCGATTCGACACACCGGATTCGCTATCGGCGTCTACGTTTCTGATGAGACGGATATGGCATGTTCGTGTGAGGGTAAGGAAGATGGGTTTGCGTAGTTTTGTTTAAGGAGGGGAACGGACGGAACAGGAAGGAGACAGGCGGAAAGGAGAAAGATAGAAAGAACAAGAGAAAGAAGAGCATGGAGCTTGGAGTATGGCACCTGTAATATGCTATAGATCCTTTTCGGTGTGACGTGTGTAATTATTGCCACCCCTCCACCGTCGAGCTGGGAGCCACAAAAATCCTGACTTACCTATCCTTCTCTTCACTCCCTCCCTCCCTCCCTCCCTCCCTTCCTCATTTTCATCTTTACACACACAGAGGGGGGCAACGTCAAAAGATGACCCGGTACAAAAAAAACAAAAATCCACAACAACAAATAAATCAAATTTGGATAATCTGGTGTGTGTGTGTGTGTGTGTGTGTGTCTTCAGATGTCTGACATTGTGTTTATCTTTAAAATCATCTTTAAAATTATATAGATAGTGTAACACAAAAGAGTAAAAAAAAAAAAAAGGAAGTACAACAGATTCGTCTACGATACAAGCCCAGATGTGAGGAATAGCGTCCTCTCACGAGACGGGCTTCTAGTTCCAGTATTCGGGACGAAAGGTCTCCGGATCCGTGTTTTCCTGACCCCTTCCCTGATTCCTCCGATACATACCCCGTGGCTATTTGACCTCCTCTATCCTCTCCTTCTCGCTCCGGCATGTTTCTTTCCCCCACTCACCACGCGTTGCCTTTCGAAAAACAGTTTGCAACTTCACAACACACTGACTTTCCCTTGTTTTTTTTGTTTGTTTTTTCGCACCCCCCCCCCCCCCCCCCCCCCCCCCCCCCCATATCATTGTATTAGTGTTTACCAAACACTAATTTCGGGTTACAATCTCCATCGCCATCTCTCCGTTCCTAAACACCCCCTCCCGAAACGCCAAACTCCTAACCTCGGACCTGCTTCTTGTTCCTTTTTTTTTCCCCCTTACACTCTCTTCAGCTATTTGCCTTCATCTTCTCTCCTTCCTCTAGCTAGCTTACCATGACTCTGTGACCCCTTTGCTCCTTTCCTTTTTCTTGCCGTGTGACCCCCGGTCCCTGAGCCTCCCCCTCTCTCCAGCCTCCCCAACCTCAGACTCAACTCACAACATACACACACACACACACACACACATCTCCCTGACTCTCAGTCACCAAAACCCATGCCTGTGCTGCTATCTTGCTTTTTCGTTCTATCTCTATGTGTCGTGTGCATGTCTTGTCGTCGGGTCGGTATGCGTGTCGGTGTCGTCGTAGGAAATCTAATTATTTCTTTCCCCTCCCTATCCTATCCTATCCTATCCTATCCTGTCTTCTCCTTTATTTACATTATCAGGCTTGGGTTGTTTTTTTTTTTCCGCACACGTACCTTTTCACCTTTTAAATCACTTTTTTTTTTACTTTTATGCATTCTTTTTCCCCCTGTTTTTTTTTTTAATGACTAGTTAGGCTGATCAAGACCTAGGACTAGGTTATGCATTGCAAAGTTTTTCAGCCTAGTGTTCCATGTGCATGCACACTTTTTCTCAAATTCCGTTCATTCTGATTGCGTTATCCGCGTTAATGCGTCAAATGCATATATATTTTTTTCTATAGGCCTACACATATCGCTCATTGTGTGTGTGTGTGTGTGTGTGTGTGTGTGTGTGTGTGCTTTTGCTCCAGCAGCTGCCGCGCTCCTGCTCCGCGCTCTCCCCGCACTCGAGCTCTCTCTGAGCCGCCTGAGTCATGACGGAGACCCGGGGCTCGCTTCCGTCTTTCTCCCTCACACACACACACACACACACACTCTCTCTTTCTCTTTACACTAAACATTCTCGCACACATACACACACGCACATAGACATGATCGATCCGCAAGCAAGCAAGCAAGCAAATGAATCGTCTAAACAAACAAACAAAAATATTATAGTGATCATAATAAAATAGAAACAAAGTGACGCAGGAGGGAAAAAGTGCAAAGAGGAACTGATAGACAGAGCCGAGAGAAGAGAGAAGAGAGAGAGTAGGGCGGAGAGAGAGAGGGAGAGAAAGACCGAAGTGTGTGTGTGTGTGTGTGTGTGTGTGTGGAGGGAAAAAAAAAGAAAAAAAAGAAGTAAAGATGTGGAGAAATTGTGAAAAACATGGATATTCGGACACGGTATGGATGCGCCAGGGTGAAAGCAGGAGAGTGACGGGATCAAAGACGCGGCTTCCTGATCACCGGACGCGCACGGAGCAACGGGGCCGGACTAACGCGGTCGCTTCCCGGCTTGCCAGCTGCCTCGGCTCCCGCTGGCCCTCCGGCTACTCCACGCTACTCTACTCTGCCCTGCGCGGCTCTGAAGACGGACACGCTTTACCATCAATCCGCACCATTCTGGACCGGAGACGCAAAAACGCAAACGTGTCTTAAATCCGTGGTTTGTGGTCAACTGGAGACAGAGACAGACAGAGAGAGAGAGAGAGAGAGAGAGAGAAAAAGGACCCGCTGTGTATTTTTTTGCCTCCTTGCCTTCTTTCCCTTCCATTCGCGAGAAGAGCGCAAAGAAGACGAAGCCGGAGATGTAAACACATAGACACACAGGTAACGAAATGCAAAATCGGAATAGATAAAAAAAAAAAAAAAAAAAGCGCTTGCATGGGGGGAAAAAGAAGGTCGGGTTGCGTGCGTAAACGGCAGAAAAGCGCTGGCCGCTCGCGTCGCGTTGGGCTTTGGAGAGTGAGGGGAACAAGAAGCCGTCGCGTAATCGCGAAAAAAAAAAAAAAAAAAAGCTTAGACAGAGAGAGAGGGAGAGAGAGAGAAAGCAAAAGTTGCAACTTACAATGTTTTTGCTGCCGCTTTGAGATCCTTCGCTTTGCTTTTTAATCCAGTATTGAGACGGTTTGGCTAAAGATCCCATCAAGGCAGTCCCTTTTGGTCAGTTTAGGATGCTAAAAGAAAGATCATTGTTGTTGCGGCGAGTAGAGAGGGTAGAGAGAGAGAAAAGAGAGAGAGAGGAGAGAAGAGGAAAAAAAAAAAAAACCAGCCGAAGTATTAGTTGTAAAGGCAATATAAAAATAATTTGGATGCAAAGCGCGCGATGAGTCTCGTGTTAGAGGGAGAGAGGAAGAGGTGAAAGTGAGATCTGATGATTGAAAAGGGGGAAAAAAAACTCTTTGGATCTTTATTCCTGCTAATTAGTTTCCTGCAAAAAAAAAATGGCTGTGATTAATTCAGTGCGCATGTGCTTCATTACACAGGCACGACGGGAAGGGCTAATTAGCCACCTTCTGGATCAATAAGATTCAGCAAAGGAGAGAGAGAGAGAGAGGGAGAGGGAGGGAGGGAGAGAGAGAGAGGGAGGAAGGGAGGGAGGGATGGAAAAGAGGAAAAAGAGGAAAGTAATGATCAGGAATTGAAAATATGGAATTAAAGCAGCAGCGCGCAAAAGAGAGAAAGAGAAAAGTACGAGTTTGGTTAGAGGACAAGGACGCGGGTGCGAGACATAATAAATAAATATCAACAAAAAAAGAAGAAGAAGGCATTGCGACGCGGCGTCTTTCCAAATACTTGCGCGTCTATAAATGTAAATATTGTTCTATCAGATTATATTACCGCGATTAACTTTTACAGCGTATTTTACATTTTGCATTTAATAATCGCTTTTTCTATTCTTTTCGAAAGCATGAGAGCAAGCAAGAGAGTCTCTTCATACTTTCACACACTTCTGATTTTTTTTTTTTTTTGAAAATAGCTCTTAAATATTATGACCGGATTTTCATGCATATCGTAATTTTTATTTTCAGTGAACAAAACAACAGAACACCTATACGCCTTCTTTCAATAGGTAGCTTTTTTTTTTTTTTTTTTTTTTTGCGTTTTAAAGCGATTCCACTAAAGCGACTCCTACCAAGGTTATGGATGATGAAGACTCGGGTTGCAGAATGTACGAGCAGTAAAGCAATGCATATGTAAAAAAAAAAAAATTGCAAATACAGGTTGCATGTATCTTAGAATATGATATCATGTCTCTTTTTTATGTTCTACAATAGAAAATAGACATTGGAATACTTCTGTACTGTATATTCTACGAAATGTGATTTAATATTGTCAATGTTTTTTGTAGATTAAAGGAAATAAATAAAAAGCAATGCACTACAAAACTGCATGCAGTATTTTTTTTTTGTTTTATTTTATTCATTCCTTTTTTATTTTATTAACCAGCTGTATAAAATGTGTGTGTGTGTGTGTGTGTGTGTGTGTGTGTGTGTGTGTGTGTGTGTGTGTGTGTGTGTGTGAACGCTGCATGCTTACAGATACATACACATAATCATATAGCCATGCATGATTTTTATTCTTACAAGCTGTGTAAAAGAAATTTGGTGCTGTCGTGCAGACACAGGGAATAAATCATGTTTCTGTAGGCTTACTTTAGATATACTAATATGGCTTCTTTATGTAAAGAGAGAGAGAGAGAGAGAGAGAGAGATTGCCTTGAGTAACAAAATGGCACAAATAAGACAAGAACACCAAAAAGTTTTGTTGACTGTTAGAAGAATCAACAGATCTGCTGAAATCATAGGTTTATGAAGGAAATCAATATAATAGAAAGAAACATTTAGAAAGAAATAGTAAAAAGCGTTTAATTATTACTGACAATTAGGAGTAAACTTGTGTGTTTTTTTTTCTAAATTGGAAGGTAATTTTAAGAATATCTGTCGCAATGTAGCCTATGAAAATACACACACACTCTCTCTCTCTCTCTCTCTCTCTCTCTCTCTCTCTCTCACACACACACACACACACACACACAGACGAACAGACAGATACTGAGTAACACAAGACGGAGTACGGGATGCGTTCAAAAGTTCCTTCTCTTCCTAAATGTGCGGTTTGGGTAGATTTTAGGTTTTAAGTTTTAAGACAAGAAAATCTCGCAGCAAAAAAAAAATAAAATAAAAATTAAGCACTTCTTTAATATGAACATTATATCAATACAGCCATTTATTTTAAAGACATCTTTATTACAGTGTGGTATAAGAGTTTAGAGTTATGGGTATTGATGTTTTTTTTTTTTTTTTTTTAACCTGTTAGATTTTTTGTTTTATAAGGGGTCGTAGAGAATTGACATAGAATACGTTCAATGTATTCGAATTCTATACAAAATAGCGTTTAGAACGGCTACGTTTAAAAAAAATGAATTTCGCTTCAGACCTGCAGATTTTGTTGTTATTATTTTTTGGTAACATTGATCAGAAGGCATTGCGCACCGGCGGCTCCGCTACAGGTTCCGCGTCTTTACGTACCGCCTTTCGGGCCCTTACAGCGAAGCGTGTGTGTGTGTGTGCGCGTGTGTGTGCTAACACCGGACCTCTGAGCCTAAAAAGCTCCCTGGCTTTTGTCATGATAATTCTATTGTTGATTCGCTTTAAAGATTCAGTGCTCTCTCTCTCTCTCTCTCTCTCTCTCTCTCTGCTCTTATATGCACACTTTCACTGCTAACAGCTCCAAGGGGCCCTGATCCTCCCAAAGACACCTAGCTTGCTTTAATCGATTAACATTTATTGGAAAAGCCATCAACGATTTTTAATCGCATAACGTCGGAGAAATAATCGTCAAGCATGATAGTTGTAGTTTTAAATACATTCTTATAATATATATGTTTTATCATATAGGATTGAATTGATAAGCAAATAATAATAGACAAACAAACAAATAAATTGGGGATTAAAAAAAAAAAATTTTATCCTGCTAAACACATCTCGTTTATTATCGAGTCAAACCTAATAAGATGTTTATGGCAAGACAACAAGCTACACCATCTCCACATCTCCACCATGGCACTGCGCATCGAGAGAGGGAGAGAGACAGAGAGAGAGAGATGGAATACAAAGCAATATTTAGAAGCTGATAGTGCATGTCAGAATTTTTTTTTTTTTTAGGTGGCATTTAGAGCAAGGCATATTTATGCAAAGCACCCTGTCTTTCTTTTCACTTGTGTCCTGCCATGTCATGGCCAGCAGTCATACGTCACATCCCAAAGACTCACATCTCCATATGAAACGCCCTACATTATGGACTTGCACGTGCTTCTGTTTTGCACACATACACACACAAACAACACACACACACACACACAAAAAAAAAACCCCTCCAGAACTAATACAATGACACAAAAATAGTTTTGCAGCCTCAGAAGCAGTGTTGTGCATGCATCCGAGTGGTGGTGTATGTGGGTGTGTGGGGTGCATGCATTTTAGTCTGGTCTGTATCCCACCATACCAGGCCTACCATACCTACCCAATATATTTCCGATTATGCGAAATAATAACTATACACTTTGCATAAATTAGCATCGAACACGCGTCAAGCATGCCTATCAGATGGAGGGGGGGGGGGGGGGGGGGGGCAAGACTGCATGCAAAAAATCTGCGCGTTGCAATCAGACCAGCCTGCATTTGTCTGTGCAAATTCAGGAGTAGAAAAAAAAAAACTATATATAAACGATAAAGTGATTCTAGTATTTTTACAGACAAACAGTGGTGGTGGTGGTGTGTGAGTGGGGGGGGGGGGGGGGGGG
>CM059219.1:2576438-2657755 GCA_030347435.1 Clarias fuscus | reverse complement strand
ATGTTGAACATTGAAGAATCCCATTCCAGATTTGTTCCCCCTTTGCTATTATAATGTGCTCGACTCTTTTGAGATGGATTTCCACTAGATTTTGAAGCTTGGCTGTGAGGATTCGTGCTCATTCGAGTATCAGGGCCCTGATGTCAGGTGAAGATCATCAGTTCCACCCAAAGTTGTTGAGCTCAGTCAGGGCTCTGTGCAGGACGGTTACGTTCCTCCAATCCAGCCTTGTCCTCAAAGAGCTCGCGCCGAGGTCACTGACATGCTTGAGAAAGAAGATCGTAACGCTACGGCGTACAAAGATTCCCCACGATTGTCTGCTTCTAGTTTCGTGGCATCGGTTTGCAAAACCACATTTGGTTCTTTGGATCATTTTTATAATCCCATTAAGGAGAGGACCGCTTCCCTTTTAAGTCAAAAAGTCTTGGTTGTGTCATCTCAGAGAGTTTTTTCCCTCGCCGCTGTCACTTCTGGTTTTGCTCATTAAGGATCGGAATCTACTTCCTGATTAAAGCGGTAAAGCGGTTTGGTGACAGAGCCTGCTTTTATAAGAAGCGCCAGCTACACAAATAAACTCAAAAAAACGGCACTGAACGAGCCTCAAAATGGCAAACTCTTCAGTGGCTCAGTGAACCGATCGACCGACCGGCTACCTCAAATCCACCCAGAAAAGTCACCGGGATACTAATAAAATCCAACAGATTTGGCTTCATCAAAGACGATGATGTTCTCCTAAGCCCCTCTGTGTCACCATGCTTCCCTCTAAATCCAGTAAAGTTAAAGAGGACATGGCACTGATCAATATTTGTACAAGTCAGCATTAGTTGCTTCCCAGGTCCCACAGGCTTAATCCATTTGCAAAACCAAGTAGCTGTCAGTCTGCGTGTCGCATTCACGGCTCGACGGATCACGACATATGGCGGGGTGGAGCACTTCAAACTGAGGCTGTGTTTGAAATAGTGAAGCTCTTGTGCTAGTGTTCCTGCACATCCCTCTACATTTAGCGTAGCACGCCGTCAGATGCTCGTCAGATCTCCTTCTTGCGTTCTCGCATTAAATGACATTAAAGGCAGAGAAAAGCTGTGAAGCAGCAGACGACAGCGGCCCTCCCGGTTTCCGGTTTTATTAGGCTTTGTTCCTTTTAATAAAAAAATAAATAAAAAAAAATAACATAAAAAAAGTGACTGGCACCGCTAAGCCGTTTTTAAGGATATCAGATAAACAGCGACGATTGTGTCTTTAAATAATAAATGATACCTCGGCTTCACAGAGACATGCATATGAGGGGAAAATAATTGAAGACAACAACATCTTATAAGAGACCCAGTTTAGCGGCACCGATTCAGAAACCTCTCCGACTTCAAAGCGTGAATAATCTCTTAAAGAAATGCATGTGTCTGGTTGCAATTTCCTTCCAATCAACCCTACACAACATAGGTTGCTTTTATTCAAATTGAATTCTTGCATAGATTATGGAATACAATGCATAAAAAAAAAAAAAAAAAAAATCTGAGCAGAACTAAAAGGTTTCAAAGGGTCCAGAATATCCCGAAGCTCGGTGGAAACCTCACGACGGTTATCAGACAGCTGCTATGTGCTTGATTTTTTTTCTGGCTTCATCTCCAAACAGTTAATCAGTGAATAAATAATTACAATAAAAGTGCAAAACCACGACTTTTGGCTTAGATGTGTGTCGAGGAAACCTTGGTACTGGAACAAATCGGTCAGCACAAAATAACATAAAAACAGTTCCACAGTAAGGCTCAAGAACAAAGGGGCACAATTAAGTTTGGACACGTCCCTCGTGATGTCCTCTTGAAAGGCCGTGTCAGACGTCTGTAGCTGGATATCAACAGCGGTTTAAAGACGCGTCAGAGAGGCAGCATCCTCGCCGGTGCTTCTGCGGGTGCCTCTGAGCTGATAGCGGAGAGAAGTCTATCTAAGCCTATCACTGACGCTCTCCCACTGCTCCGGGGGAGAATAAAGTGCCGTCAGACAGGCGCAAATTTATGACATTGTACACAACTGTAAAAAAAAAAAAAAAAAAAAAAAAAAATTCAGGATTGAAAATAACAGGGAGTCAGAAGGTGGCACTCAGTCTTACTCGGTCATCTCATGACTTTTTTCTTTCTTTCTTTCTTTCTTTTTTTTTTTAAGCTGCAACAATGCTTTCTTGATTGTCTTCGACGGATAATAAAAGCTTCCAAAAAAGGATTAAATCCATGATTATTTCTGAGGCTCATAAAACAGAAGGCAGCGTCAGTATCGAAAAGATTTGAGGATTAACATATTATAGTGAAGTTTATAGTGAAGGATTTTAGTATGTAACATATAAATGAACTCAGCACGGTCACCTTGCACCTCCGGGCTTGGGGGGTTCGTATGTCGTCTCTGGTCTGCATGCATGGACTTTCCTCCAGGTACTCAGAGTAGGTTGACAGTGTTTATAGTTGCATTGGTTGTGTGGTAGGATGTACAAGTGCCTCCATGATGGGTTGGCGCACACTGTCCATCCAGAGCTCGCTCTGCCTTGTGCTCAAAGTTCCCTGGACCTTGTACAGGATATTATAGATTATGGTACTAGTAATAGCAGTATAGATAATAGATGGATAGATGATTACAAATGTTGGAACATTTATTTTATTCATTCTTAAAGATGGTGCAATAGAACCATCAATAGAGCTCTTCCGATCATAAGATCAAATCCTGACGAGGCCACTGCCCTGAGTAGTATTGAAGGGGTGGGATGGTAATGTCAAGCAGAGGAACACTTTCAGATGGTGGGAGTCTTTCAGATCATGTAACTGCTGTCATATGTTGGAGGGAATTGATGCAAATTGGGGCAAATGATCCAATTGAAAGATAAGTAAGTGAATTAGAACAAACCCGGAGGAAAGACAAAAGACGCTTGCACTTTGTTTTAACCATACTTTAAATTAAGATTTGTTGTATGCATTGTAAGCATACACTGATCAGCCATAACTTCAACGCCACAGACTGTCGAACCAAACAACACTGATCACTAACTATACATCAGCAACTGGTGACAGGATCATGGGCACCCAAGGTTCACTGATTCCTGCAGGGGCGGCCAAAGACCAGCCCGTCCAAAGAACAGCCAATGTAGCACAATTCTTTGAAAAAAGCCAACACTGGACGCAAAAAAGCACCAGAACACCCACCCTGGGGCCCAGCAGGCAATGAGCCCTAGACTGCCTCTAAATTCCCCAGATCCCAATTTGATTGACTGATCCCCAGAGGCCCCACCCTGCAACCCACAGCACCCAAAGGAGCCCCTGCCAACTGTCAGAATTGGTGTGGTAAGGTGAGGTAACTCATTTGCGAGCCATATAAAGTAAATTATACAACAGGAAAAGTTAGCTCTATGTTGCCCGCCAGCTATCTTTTATAACAGAATAATCCATAGTCAAATCAGGGATCGTTCTTAAATTGGACGCTGTTCAGAATTAGTGCACTCGCCATTGTGGATATGGAGAGTGCAAATTCCTACTACGCAAATTTGCTGTACATGTTTGCATGTGGCATTTATTCGCAGCAGATGGCTCTGGGGCATAACAATTAAACAAGACAGATTTCAGCCACTGAATATGATTTTGCTTGCAAAAGTCATTTGGTAAAGTGCACTCTCGGAAATAAAGGCATCAAAATTGTACTTCGCCTTTGTTGGCGTACCTTCCGTGTGTATTCATTTCCTGAAAATGTTAAAGTAGAGACAGATTAAGGTGTACAAACTACTGGAATCAGTGATCTAACCCTTACTCTTACTAAAGGTACAAATGGGGTACCATTCCAAACACAAGGAAAAGATTTCAAAGAATTTTGTACTTTCTATTCAAAGAATTTCGCTTTTTGACAGGGGTTTTAATCTGGTTTTAGTTTAGTTTGCCTTGTTGTGGGGCTCAAGGAGTTAATTTCCTAAGACACCTGGGGGGGCAGGGGTTCTGTCTTTCAAATCATCCTTTATTATTGCTCATAGATTGTTCCTTCAGAACGGCGCTGTCTAAATTTCAGCTCCACGCCAAAGCAGCAAGAAGCCATTACCAGAACACAGCTGCATGCATTCGAGAACATGTCATTCAACGTCTTCAGCTCTGTGGAGCAACCTTCAAGTCTTTACTGACACATCACAGACCAGGAGGATTCTGAAACCCTGCCAGGTTCACATCGTCCTGTGAAACGACCATAGGCTGGGCAAGGTTGTCTGTCTGTTTGTGCGATCCCATCTCGCAAGGTGCCGTCTGAATGCAACACTCAGCCAAGGCTTTATAGGAAGTACATATACTTGATAGCTTGAACACCATTCCATACATCCAGGAGTTAAGAATTGCAGGTGATTTTGGTTTATGTGAAGTGCAGGGCTAGATCAGCATTTAAGGTGTTGGACTACTGATCAGAAGGTCCAAAGTTCAAACCCTCGTGTAACCAAGCTGCGACTGTTTCGCCCTTAACCCTCAACTGCTCATATGGATGATCAGATAAAAATGTAAGTCGTTCTAGATACAGTAACTGTCTTGGCCTGTCTGCCAAATGCCACAAATGTAAATGATGGGGAAAGTCTTGTTTTCAGGAATTCTATCCTTTGGTATTGCAAAATATTTTAAATCCCTAAATACTACCTTGAGCATCGGAATATCCATGAAAAACAACAGCTATAAAAACGTTCGTTATGAAGATTAATAGTGCTTGGATGAGTAAACATTGCCCTTAATTTGAAAATATTACAAAAGTTTACAAGTTCTTCATTCGCTGCTGTGGTCTGTTATTTATGGTAGTGTTTTGACATGTTATCCCGCTTCCCCCGCTCTCGGCTGGAATTAATATTTCTGAGGTCTTGAGAATTAATCTAGCATCAGGCCCGGGATTACGGTGCTATTGTCCTGTTAGAACAGCAGCGGAAAAAACACACAAAGTCCCTGCATCTAGAGATAACAGCCAGACCCACTCCTCTAGCTCTAGGAAAGGGCTGGCGGGGGGGGGGGGGGGGGCAATGTCTCCATGCTAGATTTGCACGCCCCAATATGAGCTCAGGTTCTTCTCCATAGCATAGGGTCTCCATTTTCCAGAGTTCAGAGATCAAAGAATACAAGACGGTCGCGCGCTTGAACCTTTTTTATGTTTCTGCAGGGACCTTTCCTGTTTCTGTCTTTGGTGAAGCGTCTTCCTTCGGGCTGTCTGTACATTAGTCACCGGGACCGCTGCTGCTGCTGCTGCTGCTGGTGGTGGTGCTGGTGCTGGTGGTGGCGGCGTGTCGTAGCTCAAAAAAATGACGAGACACTGCTCTGTTTCTGTCATTCTCACTGGAGGAGAAACACAAACACGTTCTCTCGAGGAAGGCTAGCGAGGAAAACACATATTCCGTCTGATATGAGAATACACTCGCAACCAGACGAGAGACGTTTTCTTTGTTTTTTTAATACATTTCTACTAAACGCACTCTATGGCAAACATTCCTTCCCGCACGGACGAAAGCCGATATGCCTTCTCACATACATATTTCAGAATGAAGCCCTTGACGTCAATGTTACCGTGTGGCATTTTTAAGAAGGTTTGAAGCAGTTTTGCATGCTTTTCATTGGCCAGCGTTGAAACCACGAGGAAAAACATAACCAGAAGTAAAATGCTCTCTGACACCGCTGATTGATTAATATTAAATCCAGTACTCATTGTGACATCAGCATTCGTTTCGGTGTTGAGGACTACCGACAAGCATGTTCTTGTGCTTGTATCCAGACTGAAAAAAAAGTAATTGATGCATCCTTAGTTTTTTTTTTTTTTTTTAAATCCTCTTTCGAAACAGAACACTGAAAGCTGTTCATGAGCGTAACAACACTCCTATGAAAAATGTCTTCGTGCTGGCCGTGAGAACATTCCTCTGGAGTTTTGTCACAGGACTGACAAATCAACCAGGAACACTGTGCACCTTTGTTTCACTGTACATGTGTGATCTGGAGGCCCATGTGGATTAGCAAGTACCTGCAGCCATTTATATATATATATATATATATACATGAAGGTATTTGCATTTTTTTTAAATGCGCATTTTTATAGGCAAAAATTAATGGCCACGAATGAAATGGGTTAAACAGCTATAGGATTAACAAAGCAATCATGATCTAGCATAAGTCCTGGGAAATGATTCAAATGCTCATGTGTGAACAGAAGGTGAGATACAAAAATGGCATTTTGAAGCACCAGATAAAAGAATGTACAACATGATAAGGCACAATAAAGTCTAAAAAGTTGCAAGATTATTAGAGTTTCATAGTATGTATGAATTATGAGTGAGTCATTTGCACTGACTCTGCACTGAGGAAGATTATTATTTGTCACACTACACGAGATCCCACTGAACCTTTGTCTGAATTCTATAACGTGACACCGTACTCCATGTCAGATTACACAATGGCGATCATTTAATGAGAGACGTGTGATTAAACCAAGTTCTGCTTACGTCATCAACCGGACATTAGCTGAAGCAGAAAATAAGCTCGCATGGAAACAACCGTTCTTCAAACAAGCTTAAGGTATTCATAAACAATTTGTTTCTTGTGCATTTCTTTTACCAACAAAGTCACTACTGAATGCAACAAAGTCACTACTGAATGCAACAAGGTCACTACTGAACGCAATAAAGTCACTACTGAAGGCAACAAAGTCACTACTGAACGCAACAATGTCACTACTGAACGCAACAAAGTCACTACTGAACGCAACAATGTCACTACTGAACGCAACAAAGTCACTACTGAATGCAACAAGGTCACTACTGAACGCAACAAAGTCACTACTGAACGCAACAAAGTCACTACTGAACGCAACAAAGTCACTACTGAATGCAACAAGGTCACTACTGAACGCAATAAAGTCATTACTGAACGCAACAATGTCACTACTGAACGCAACAAAGTCACTACTGAACGCAACAATGTCACTACTGAACGCAACAAAGTCACTACTGAACGCAACAATGTCACTACTGAACGCAACAATGTCACTACTGAACGCAACAAAGTCACTACTGAACGCAACAATGTCACTACTGAACGCAACAAAGTCACTACTGAACGCAACAAAGTCACTACTGAACGCAACAATGTCACTACTGAATGCAACAAAGTCATTACTGAACGCAACAAAGTCACTACTGAACGCAACAAAGTCACTACTGAACGCAACAAGGTCACTACTGAACGCAACAAAGTCACTACTGAACGCAACAATGTCACTACTGAACGCAACAAAGTCACTACTGAACGCAATAAAGTCACTACTGAACGCAACAACTTCACTACTGAACGCAACAACGTCTCTACTGAACGCAACAACGTCACTACTGAACGCAACAACGTCACTACTGAACGCAACAACGTCTCTACTGAACGCAACAAAGTCACTACTGAATGCAACAACGTCACTACTGAACGCAACAAAGTCACTACTGAACGCAATGCTTTTACTGAATGCGTGGCTGTGCTGTGAGTTTCCCATCAGCCCATGCTACCCTACTACTGATGGGTTTTGGACTAGCATCCTAACATCTCTCACTCACAATTTGATTTAAAAAAATATCACGCTGCTAGAACTTTGTCTTTGGACAGCTGTGGTTACTGTGACAATAAATCAGCTTCTGATGACGTGGGCGTGTCACATTACGCCATCTAAGGCAGCCAAAATTTGAATTATTTTCAGTCTAAGATTTTTGTGATGTTAAAAAGACTTCACAAACTATAGCCTTAAACACAAAGTGACCAAAAGGTCCTGATCTCTGCAATAAAGTGACATAAACGTCATTTGTACTCCGGACCAGTAGAGAGCAGCACTGATGATTCCGATCACTTTTAAAACGGCATAACATTTACATTTTTGTTGCTTGAGTTTTGTTTTGAAACAGATGAAACTCTGCACCGAACCCCAGTCGATCCCTAGGTACAGTTTATACAAAACTGAGATCTCACACTCGTGTGTAAATGAGTGACGCATGGCTAATCAATGAGCTGGGTGTGAACACTAACATCCTCCCAGTCTGGATGGGGTTAATGGGAAATCAATGGACAGATACGGAGGTGAATGGACTGAGAGAAAGACAGACAGAGAGAGAGAGAGAGAGAGAGAGAGAGGAGACAGAGACCTTGTATTGTCTGATATCAACAGACTTCCCAGATGTTATCTGTCACTCAGGAGATGACTCTGGTGGCCAGATGTTAAGCTGGAGCACATTCGATCACAGAACGTTCAAAAAAGAGTCAAGTGCAGTGAAAAATTCCACTCTCAAAAAACAATAAAAGGAAGAACGAGACGCTTCATCATCACACGCCAAGATCTGGGTTTATTCAGCTTAGGTAAAGACTTTATGGGACTAAAGAAGGAAGGACAGAAGGAAATAAAAATAAACAACAAAAAAAAAAGCAAATGAAACCAATAAAATGTGAAAGAAGAAAGGAAAAAAGAAAGAATAATGAAAAATAATAAGAATGAACTGAAAGAAAATGCGAAAAAAAAGGAAAAAAGAAAAATACTAATAAAACATGAGTGGAAAAAGTAAGGAAAAAAACAATCTAAATGTGAAAACAGACATAAATAATGAAAGAAATTAAGAATGAATAAAAGAAAGAAAGATGGAAATATGAGCGGAAAGAAAGTGAGAAATAACTGAAAGAAATGTGAAATAAAAAAATAAAAAAAGAACGAAAAATAAGTGAGGACAAGCACAGGGGCCTGAGTGACTGAAGCTGAAAGTAAAGCTGGAGCTAGACTGAAGACGAAGACGAAGACGCAGGCTCCTGACCTCCATCGCCCGAGTCTCAGTGCGTCTGCTCCGAGGAGGAACGCTGGGAATTTATTTATTTCTGCCTAACGTTTGCAGTCAGGATCAGGAACAAACAAACAAGCAGCGGCACGATGAGGCGCTGGAGAACACAATGCCTTTCATTTATGCAAATCTACTTTGGGGATTGATTTTTAATTTTTTGCAAAAGTTCACTCAAATGCTGAAAACTTGTTTTGCTGATTTTTTTTTTTTCTTTGCGTCCTAAATGCGTGTTCTGTTTCTCTCTGATAAGTTACGTTGTTTAAGACGCATCCATATTCTTTCCACAGCTTCCCTCAGCAGAAGAACTTCATAGCCGGGGATTTACTGAACACAATTCCTCATCTTGCGCTTCCTAATCCCTGCTTTTCTTTTTCCAGCAGATGAGAGATTTGCTGTTGAGACTCATTAAGATTAGAGTGCTGGAGTTACTTAAGAATGCAAAGTTCCTTTTCTCTTTCAATAAGAGCCAGAAAGCTCGGTCGTCTCAGAGCCGCCGCAGCAGCCGCGCGGCCGACAGAGGTGTCGCTGATGGAGGGATAGCGTGAGTGTAACGAGTGCTCAAGCGGCGCTTCATTAGGAAACACAGCCACTAATCTGGGTGTGACAGCGGGGCTCGGGTTACACAGAGAGAGCGCAGAAACAACGAGGACGAGAGCGACAAGACCACACAACGCTCATGGGGTTTGTGTTTACCGGTGTGACGACACAGGGCAGGAAAAAGAAGGAACGAAAGAAAGAAATAACTTGAAGGGGAAAAAAAAGGAGAAAAAAAGGATGGAGAGAAAGAAAAATTAGGGAGGGACATAAATAAAAGAAAAAGAATGAAAGAAAGAGCTAGTTAAGGAGTTAAGGATTGGAAGGAGTAGGACTGAGTCGTCAATCAGCTTTGGCTGTGAGATATTGTGTTGTGTTCTTCATTTTGTATTGTAGAGTTTTGTTCTGTGTGTTGTGTTGTGTTGCACTTTGATATGTTGTGCTTTACTGCGTTGTGTTGTGCTGAGCTTCGCTGTACTGCGTTGTTCTGAGTACTGTTGTACTGTGCTGTGTTGTGTTAGAATTTTCTGCGTTATGTTGAGCTGTGCTTTTTTGTGTTGTGTTGCATTGTTCTGTGTCGTATTTTTCTGCCTTATGTTGAGCTGTGTTGTGTTGTGTTGTTCTGTGTTGTGTTGTGTTGTTGTGCTGTGTTGTGTTGTTCTGTGTTGTGTTGTGTTGTTGTGCTGTGCTTTGCTATGCTGTGTTGGGTTACATTGTTCTGTGTTGTGTTGTTATGTGTTGTGTTGATCTGTGTTGTGTTGTTCTGTGTTCTGTGTTGTGTTGTTCTGTGTTCTGTGTTGTGTTGTGCTGTGTTGTGTTGTGTTGTTCTGTGTTCTGTGTTGTGTTGTGCTGTGTTGATCTGTGTTCTGTTGTTCTGTGTTGTGTTGTGCTGTGTTGTGCTGTGTTGTGTTGTGTTGTGCTGTGTTGTGCTGTGTTGTGTTGTGCTGTGTTGTGTTGTGTTGTGCTGTGTTGTGTTGTGCTGTGTTGTTCTGTGTTGTGTTGTGCTGTGTTGTGTTGTGCTGTGTTGTGCTGTGTTGTGTTGTGCTGTGTTGTTCTGTGTTGTGTTGTTGCTTTGTGTTGTGCTGTGTTGTGTTGTGCTGTGTTGTTCTGTGTTGTGTTGTGCTGTGTTGTTCTGTGTTGTGTTGTGCTGTGTTGTGTTGTGCTGTGTTGTTCTGTGTTGTGTTGTTGCTTTGTGTTGTTCTGTGTTGTGTTGTGCTGTGTTGTTCTGTGCTGTGTTGTTCTGTGTTGTGTTGTTGCTTTGTGTTGTGCTGTGTTGTGTTGTGCTGTGTTGTTCTGTGTTGTGTTGTGCTGTGTTGTTCTGTGCTGTGTTGTTCTGTGTTGTGTTGTTGCTTTGTGTTGTGCTGTTGTGTAATAGAAAGTGTCGTGCTGTGTTCTGCTGTGTTGCGATGGACTGCATTACACTGTACTGTGCTTTGCTGTGTTGTGTCAGCTGCATTGTGTTCTACTGTACTGTGTTGTTCTGTGTTGCGTTTATGTGCGATACTACACCCGTACTGAATGTGTTGTGTTGTGTCATGCTGCGCTGTGTTGTATCGCATATCACGTTCTCCTCCACTGTGCTGTCCTGTGTTGGGTTGCATTTTTCCGCGTTGTGCTGTGCCCTGCCGAGTTGTGTAGCGTTCAGTAACCGCGCGCGTCTTTGTGCGGGAGCGAGCCGCTCAGTTAGGCCGAGTTTGGCTGGTCTGGGAGGCTGTGGCCCTCTGACAGGAGAAGCGAGAGGTCGCTGGAATGAAAAGCTCGAATGTTTTTTGGCAGAGGCTGCAGTCTTTAAGCTGAAGAGACAGGACATGTGGGAGGAAAAGGGATATTGGCAGCGATTGCAGAGGTCTTTAGACTAGCAAAGAGTCTTCTGGCGAGAAGCAGGCCACAGCCGAGGTCTCCAGGCTGTGTGATAATTTCTCAGTAAAGGAAACAGGGTTTTTCAGGGTCAGAAAGGAAATGTTTTTCCAGCTGGGTGTGCGGCGCTCTCCGAGAGCAAATGCATCGATTTGGCTAATAGGGGCTAATATCTCGGTTGGAATTAGTTGTTGTTGTTGTTTTTTTTTTTTTTCGTTTCTTGATGAAAGAGCTCATGATCTTTTGGCAGGAATGGCTAAAGTCATTAAACTGTGGAAACTATGTATTTTGGCGTCAGTGTTTTTTTTTTTCGCGTCCTGACTTTGAGTCGCTGAAAGTCTGCGAAGGTCAAAGAGGTTCTTGCGCTAGTCTTTCAGTCGAAGCCAGGGTTGTAGCATTTGTTCGCGCCCTTTTGGTCAAGGTTAGGTGCGGTGTTTTGGCTCCGGGGCAGTAGTCGGTTGGCTGTGAGGGTCGGCAGGGATCAGTAGCAGTCTTTTTGGCTGCAGAGGGATTCAGATCCCAGAGCCGTTTGAACACACAGCCCTGTTCTCGGCACCTTTCCCAATCTTTCCCTTTCCAAGTGTCGCAATCTGGTTCCATTTTGCAGCTGGCCTTGAGATTGAAACAGAGCCCTGTTTCCCCCCTCCCAAACCACATATTTAATCCCTACGCTTATGTCAAACTTAATTATAGGACCTTGTACAAAGGAATAACAAGTGTGCCTTGTAGGAGAAGGAGAAAGGAAACGAAAAAAAAAAAAAAAAAAAAACGCAGGGGAGAAATGAAAACGGGAAAGGTAAGGGAGTGGAGGGGAAAAAAAAAAAAGAAAAATGGAGGACTAAAAGGAAGCACTGAAAATCACATTAAGACATTAAACAGTGAAGTGGGTGAGAGAGAAAAATGTCCACTTGGTTTCATAAAGTACAGCTGACAGAGCGAGCAGAGCGGAACGAATAACTCAAACGGCACCTGGAAATATATTCGCCGTTTACTTTATTAAATTAAATAAAGTGAATTAATTAATAATAAAGCAATGTAAATAATTAAAGTTAATAATAATATTTTTAAAATGAGGATAATAAGAATAAAAAAAATGGCCCAGGGTCCAAAGAAAGCTATGAATAAAAAAGAAAAGAAAAGAAAAAAGGAAAAATCCAATGAATGAATGAATAAATGAAAAAAGACAGAAGAAAGAACTAAAGATAGCGATCGAGATGAGTGAAAGGAGAAAAAAAAACATCTAAAGAATGCCAGAAAAATATGGACTAAGAAATAAGAGGATATAAGAGAGAAAAGAAGGTGAGGAAAAGAAGGAGAAAGAAAGAAACAAAGAAAGAAAACTAAAAAGAAAGAAAAAAGACAGACAAAAACAGACTAGGAAAGAAAAGGATAAGAAAGCAAGAAAAAAGAAGAGTTTTAAAGGAAAGAAAAATTAAATAAAGTATAAAAGATAACTAAAGAAATGTGAGAGTAAAGGAACGACAAAGAAAAAGTCAGAGGCGAGGAAAGGAAGAATAAATAAGGGGATTGAAGAAATTAAGTAAGTAAGGAAGGAAGAAAGGAAATAATTTAAAAAAAAGCAATGTGAGAAAAGAATCACAAAAAAAAAAAACAGGCTAAGGAAATAAAGATATGAATGGTAGAAAAAGAAGGGAATTAAAAAAGAAAGAAAGATACATTTTAAGAAATGTGTGAGAGAGAAAAAATGACAGACAGCATAAGTAATAAAAACTGAAAGAAATATATAAAAAAAAGAAATAAAAAATATGATTTTTTCTAATAAATTATAGCACAATTCACAAAATTATTGTGAGAAAAGAATCACAAAAAGACAACAACAAAAAAAAACAGACTAAGAAAGAAAAGGATAAGAATGGGAGGGAAAGAAGAAAGAAAGAAAGAAAGAAAGAAAGAAAATGTCAAATAAAGAAAGAAAACCTTCTATGTGAAAGAAAGACACTGACGAAAGACTGGGCCGTGTGTTGCACGCTGTGGAGATAAACAGTTTTTCTCTCCGCGAGCTGCAGTCATGTGAAATGATGTTGATGATTTAGACGATGTCGTATGATGTTTGTCTTTTCTTCACACATGTTGAGGTCTGAGAGCTTCTTAAAACACAAAGGAGACCCGCTGATGAGTTTCGGATGTTTACGACTTGGTCCAAAATAAAAATCATTTGTGGTTACATTACTCGAGTGTGTGTGTGTGTGTGTGTGTGTGTGTGTGCGCGCGCACGCGTGTGTGTGATTTATTATCCAGAAGTGAAAGACCGAACAGCCGAGAAGACCGATGTTTAGTCTGTCAGTTTAAAACTATTACTTCAGATTCCTCAAACGTGAGCTCAACCTATCTCAGGCGGACCGGGGGAAACCTTTGAAGAGTCGGAATCAATTCTTTCAGGGTTTTAAGCAAAACAAAATGTTTTGTGCGAGCTCGAAGAAGTGGATTCTTTCCAGTTCGAGAAGTAAATCTGCAGCGTACGTACGTGCCGTTTTCCAACCGAGGTGCAACCAAGCGACGCTTATGTAAAGAAAGCCAAAGAGCATGTTTCAAGCCCGGCTCTTCCTTCTCCTACCCTCGAATCGTCTCCTCGCTCCCCGTGACCTGGCCATGATCTTCCCAGCGAGGGTCGGATGGGGGAGAGAGAGCGAGGTTCCCATGCCACGGGCGGTGGGACCGGCGCGCCACCCTGGGGTATTTTTAGCAGTATGGCTCCAAAGGGCTGGGACTGAGGGCATGATTGTTTTCCTTCCTATTCCCCTGGTGCGCCCGCTAGGCCCCACACGCGTCTGCAAATAAACACCCCAACGTTGGCATTACCTTATATACCGAGGGAGTTCTTACAGTATATACCATCATTAAAGCTAAACTTCAGGGTGTTTTATTTCCTGGGAATGAATATACACTGACAAAAGAACTCTCTCATAATGTAGTATAAGCGCGGTTGTCGGAATTTGTTCATGAAATGTTCGAAATAGATGACAATAAAACACAAGTTCAGAATGAGAGAAGTAATAAAACGTTCAAGGATGTTGACGGAAAGCCTCTCAATGCGGTGCTTATGCAACTTTCCAGCATTGGGACAAAACAGTAAAAAAAAAAAAAAAGTAGTTCGGGTTGTTTTTTTGTTCTTTCCTGAAGTTTACGATTCGTCGTTTTCATGCGCGAAACTCAGTGAGTCAATTATCCATATTTTTGCATCAGTGAAGGGAAAAAGAAAAAAGCAGAAGTGGAAGCTATTTTGACTCAGTTCTATGCCATGGAAAGTATAAAATAAATAAATAAATAAATAATAATAATAATAATAATAATAATAATAATACACCAATGCTAAATCTTTTTACAACCGACCCGTCCTCCGTTCATACGGTGCCATTTCTTTTGTCATAACTGAACAATTTGCTTCATTTTGTCCTTATGGGTTTTTACGGGTTCATGTTGGCCGACTATCCTTATTTTTATACTCCTTAATTAATAACATTTTAAAGCAAAACTTTTTTTTCCACTAAACGTTCTCGTGACGAGCTTTTCGACCCAGTGAGGACGTGTTTTTGATCAAAACTCTTCTGCAATTTTCTCGGGGGGGAGGATGAGGGTGTCTACTGAGGAACATAAGCGGACAGAATGGCGAGAAATGATTTAATGCTGATCGTGTCACGGTTAGTCTCCATGTGCCGGAATTTACTGTCCACACAAAGCATGAATTCTACAGATTTAGATTTTTAAGTAAGTTTTTAGTTAAGGTGAACAATCACACAAACACGCAGATTCAGGGAGGAGAGACGCAACGTCGAGAGAAGATGGAAAGAAGATAAGAAGTAAAAAAAAAACAAGGGAGGAGCCGGACGAGAAGACAACTTCACCAGATCTGTTGGTTCCTCTGGAATCGCGGGTCACCTGCACGCCATGGCCGCTACCCAGAAGCTCGACTCATCCTCAGCCAAACTTTAACTCGTTTTTATTCTTTTTTTACTTCGGCGTTCCTCCCCTTGCACTCTTTCTTCCCCCCTTCTCAGGCATGGGAATTCCAGAGCAGCGTTATTACTATGATGAAAACAGACGCTATAAATACCGAAAGATATGATGACTATAACAGCGAGGAACACTGGCAGCCATAATTAGAACAGAAAAAGAGAGAAGACAGAGAAAAATATGGAGTAGGGGAAAAGAGAGAGAGAGAGAATGGGGGGGGGGGGGGTCGGGGGGGAACGAGGCAAAGTGAGTAAAGCATGATCTGTTTTTGCATTTTTTTTTGTTGTTGTTGTTGTTGTTATTTAGAGATTTTAACGCAGGAGAAATTGAGTTTTGTGGGAGTCATTTGGGAACATGCAGCAGAAATGCAAATCCTTTATTTCTCTCTCTCTCTCTCTCTCTCTCTCTCTCTCTTTCTCGTTTCGTTCTACCTTTCAGACGAGGTACGATCTTAAATCTGAGCAAAAAGCATCTGGGAGTTGTGTTGCACAAAGTATTGAAAGCTGAGTACACTCGCAACACGACGCTCTGGCGAAAGATTCAACAGTCTGACTTTATTCAAATACTCACAGTATCCTTTTCACTAGATTGCAAAGTTTTTTTCTTTTCTTTTTTTTTTCTTCTTTTTTTTTCTTTCTAGCTGAGCCTGAAACCATAGTGGAAATGATCCAGTGATGAATACCCACAATGCACTGCAGGGGGTAAGTGTCGAAATGGGGACCCCTGGAGTCCTGTGAAGCACAGAGCGTTTCTTATTTAGTTACGAAGGTGGAAATTACAACCCAGATCGTCGGTTACGTTCTTACGTCCAAGCACTCGGAGTCAACTCCGACCTAATGCGTTCAGTCTGTGAAACTTATTAAAGAGCAACGCTTTTATCAGTGTTTACGAATCGCTCAGCTTCTCCTCTTGACGTCAAAATGATAAAAAGGAAAACCCTATTTGGAAGCATGTCTGCCTTTTTTTATTTATTTATTTATTTATTTATTTATTTATTTTTTAATGGCAACTTGGAGAGCGATCATAAAAGTACTAAGAAAAGTTTTTGCACACGACTCTTCAGATTTATCCCTGAAGAGAGCTCGAACTCGTCCCTCTCTCGAACCCCTTCTGTGTACTGATGTCACCGCGTCGCTGTCCTTTCCCTCTTTAATTCCTCTTCCAGCCCTGGGAGACAGAGTCTGTCTCTCGTTCCCTCTGCCGATCCCTCGCTTTCTCCCCGACTGTACTGCGTCACAAGGATTCCACAGTTTCTGGCCTCGGCTTTTTTTTTTTTTTTTTTTTTCATGCTTGTGGGAAAATAGCAGCCCATGTTTCCTAAGATGCTTCACACATTCCTCACTCTGTCTACAGTTCAAATAGGTCTAATGAGTAAGGACAGAACTTCAGCACACACACACAAAAAAGAAAAAAAGAAAATAACAGAGCGAGGGGATTTTTAAGATTACTTACAGAGCTTAACAGGGCGGAGATGAGAGAAAAAAAAAAAAAAAAAAAAAAAAACATCCAGCAGTTATTTTTTTCCCCTACTGTACTGTATGTGCACAAAAAGAACCTTTCACATTTGTCAAGTTTGTTTCATACCCTCTGAGGATGTCTTAATCGATAATTCCAGGGGTCTAACATGCCAAACCAGCAGAGCACAAAGAATTATTCACGAAGTTGAGCAAGAATAAAACTTGCTGTTAATAATATGTCCGCAGTGTTTCGGCGCTCACGATGGTACGGCTGGAAAACAAAAATCGCGGTTGCAGATGGTCTGTTCAAAGCGTTGACCTCACCGAAAAACCGAAGTGCAATTTGATGAGACGAATACGAGAGAGAATTTCAAGGTCAAAGTTAGAAGGCACAGTTTCAAAGGAAAAAAAAAAAAAAAAAAAAAACGGAGGGGAAAAAAAAAAAAAAAAAGAGAACTTCTCAGCAGGGTCAGAAAATCTGGCGCTGACATCTTGCATCAATAAATCAGCAAGTTCTCTGGGTCCTGCTGCATGCCGCACTGTCTGCTCCATACTGCTAACGCTACATTCCCACACTGCCACCACACACACACACACACACACACACACACACACACACACACATCAGAACGCTCAATTAGTATTTATTGGCATTTTTATTAACATTGTGCTTACTGAATCTAAATTAACCATCCAATGTAAAGCGCTGCATAATAAATAAATAAATAAATAAATAAATCCAATCACAGGCACAATATTACTGTATGTAGTGAGCATATAGTGGGCAAGGAGCCTTGTGTAGTGAGCGTGTACAGTCAATAGGAAGCCTTATCTAGCGAGTGTATACGGTATAATGAATAGACTGAGAAGTCTTATGTACTGAGTGTATGTAAAGAATAGGGGAGCTTATGTAGTAGACAGGGACCAATTATAGTGGATGGGAAGCCGTATGTGATGAACGCGTACGTATAGTGAATAAGAAGCCTTACATAGTGAGAATTTAGTGAAAAATTGTAGTGGACGCATGTAGTGAATAGGAAGTCTTAGGTATTGCGTTTATATGGTAAATAGGACGCCTCATACAGGATAGTGAGCGTATGTAGTAAAATCGTACTTAATGTCAGCAATATTTAAAAAATGCACATGATGTTTTGATTATTTACTATTAAATGATATACGCCAGGAAACAGGATCATTCAGCTATAAACTATTGAACTATGAACTATTTCCGCCCTGCTGATTCTACGCCACCCCCCCCCCCCCCCCCCCCCCCAAGCTCCGCCCACATGTTCCTACTCACAATTTCTTGGGAAAAAGTACTGAATCCAGGACCGGTACCAGGACCAGGTACCGAGTACGCCTCCATTTCCGGCAATAGAAATAATGACAACCTGTGAGATCACAGAGCAGGTACCACACCGGTGCACTAATCTAATACCCCCAAATAATCTGGGGGAGATGTCTATAAAAAGGCAAACTTCACAGTGTAAATTGGTGGTAGGCCACTTCAGGCCCATCTTTAAAGCCGGGTGAGAACCATTACCACAGCTAAGCGCCACAAATTCAGCGTTTTACAAGCTCGGTTCCTTCTGAATCTTTAATGGCCGGAGGTCGAGCCGGGCCAATTATAAATTTCAGTCGGAAGGGTTCAAGGCTGGCACCCGGAGCTCCGGCTGGCCGCGGCATGCGAGAGAAGTGAAGGAAAAGTCATCAAATTAGCGAGCGGAATTCCTAATGAGCGGGTCGGGGTCTGGAAGTGCTGCATGCGTATGCGTGAGTGTGTCGTGCATACATCTCTGGACTATGCTGTGCAGCTTAGCCCAGGGCAATATGCTAAGTTCTCCCCCCCACAGAACCCCCCTCCCCCCCCCCGTATAATCATTTACCCCCCGTCATCACTGCAATTGAAATCAGGAGGTTCGGAGGGAGCCACATTGAGATTCAACACACAAGAAACATTATTTCATTACATATATTATGCATTCAGCATGAAAGGCAGAGCGTGCTAGCGCGGCTTGTGTGTGAATGCGTGTGTGGGTGTGGGAGAGAGCCAGTATCTTCATCTACAGCCAATATTTTGGAAACCATGTGGCATTGCGAGATGACTTTTTTTTTTTTTTTTTTTGCCAAAAGAAAAAGAGAAAAAGAGAAGACACGCTGAAGAAAAATATTCAGCTCATCTGGAATGTGTACTGGAACAGAGACATGAAGGGTTATTACAGTAGAGTGTATAAATGGTGGGAGGACGTGTGCATGTAAGTGTTTAAATGACACGAGGAAGAGTATGGGTCGTCTGTGTGGACACTAGAACATGAGGGTTTTTTTTTTCATGAAGGTGAAATGTTTACTAGCTGACCATCCATTCAAAAAGTAAGTCATAGACTAGCAGTATTTTCTATAGTTGAAGCAAAAAAAAAAAAAAAGAAAAAAAAAAGTTCCAGGACGAATCATACTTCAATTAAAATCTACAACAAAGGATACACATGACATTTGAGATGTTTTGATGATGACTATTTCTTTAACACAGGTCTCAAAGCTCCCCAAAATGTGTGTGTGTGTGTGTGTGTGTGTGTGTGTGTGTGTGTGTGTGTGTGTGTGTGTGTTAACGTTCCAGCTTAAATTCCCCTTACATCGCCTCCTCTTTCAGTGTCTATGTAAATGAACCCCTACTGAGCCACGCCCTCCAGTGAACAGCAGAGCTGAGCAACAAGCTGAGGGAAGGGTGTCTTCTTATATGAGGTCACATCAGGGAGAAAATCTAATCGGCTTGTTTAAACACAATACCATACACGGAATAAGGAGAAATAGCAGCATGTTTGTGTGTAGATGCACAGTGGATATCCATCTCTAAATCTAAAAATGACTGAAAAGTGACGTTTAAACGTTTTCATGGCCTTGCCCCGCCCCGCCCTACCTCTCAGATCTGCTCAAGCCATATGCTCCGTCCCGGTCTCTCAGATCATCAGATCAAGTGCAAGCTCAGGGGTGATCGGGCGTTCTCTGCGGCGGCACCCAAACTGTGGAATGACCCACCCATGACCATTCGTGAGGCCGCATCACTGAGGGTGTTTAAGTCCCATCTCAAAACTCACATGAGATGTTGGTTTGACATGTTGTTTGATTAGATATGTGCGTGATGTGATTTTGATTATGTTCCTTTTTAATATTATTATTATTATTATTATTATTTTTTTTTATAATTTAACTAAACTGTATTTATTTATTTATTTATTTATTTATTTTTATTATATTGCTTTATTATTTTATTATTTATGTGAAGCACTTTGGGGCATTCTTGTTGTTAAAGTGCTCTACAAATAAAGATGAGTTGAGTTGAGAGTTGACTTTTGCGTAATAGTTCCCCTTTAAGGCTGGATCATTTCTCTCTCTCTCTCTCTCTCTCTCTCTCTCTCTCTTATTATTATTTTTTAAGGATGCACTGATGTGGACAAGTTTAAAAAAAAAAAAAAAATCAACTATTTTATGGGCCAAACTCTTGCATAATCAGATCTGGATTATGGTTTCATAATGAAACCATAAAAATATTAACCATAATAACATCCATGGGGGATTTTACATCTGGCTTTGAGATCATATTTTATCATCCAATCTCAAGTCTAACCTAAAGCCCAGAAACACTGATTACATGCAACATAATAGATATTTTTTTTTGTTTGCTTTTGGCTATTTATCCTATCTGTAGCTGCTTCATTTTTTTTTTTTTTTTTTGCTTTTTTTTTTTTTTTTTGCGGCTAGTAAATTGTAATTTCTTGCTCACAGAAGAATCACAAAACCAGATGCATCCGTCTCGCTCCAGATGTCAGCCGAGTCACTGTCCTGTTTTACTGTATGAAGCCTTCTTCAAAGAGCACTCCCCCCCCTTCCTGCCTTTTCCCAAACTGTTAATTAGCAGAATTAGAGGACAACACGGCTCTTTGTGTTCGCCGAACTGGAATCAATTTATAAAAGAAACCATTTCACCTCGGATTGAGTCACCCACTGTCTGCGCTCTGGTATGCTGACCTTTATCAGGCTGGGTAGAGCGAGGGCCAGATGATGGCCCGGCGTAATGAAAGGTCTTGACGTCAGACTCCAGAAATGCTGACTGACATACAGTTGAACCCTCCTTTGCCTTGTGTGATGAACTCAGAACACCTGACTGATTCTTAATCATTCGATTACCACCCGTTTCTTTTTCTTTTTTTCACTGATCTAAATGCAGGCCGGAGAAACTATCTGATCATGCAGAAGCTAAGATCAGAACAATTCTAAAAAAAAAAAAAAAAAAAAAAGGACAGAGAGCAAATAAGGAGTATTTGAGAGCGATATATATATATATATATATATATATATATATATAAAGCGCGAGGCCAAGAGCGAGTTGCCGAGGCGTCCCGAGCGCCTGTGAGTGTCTAATAAACCGAACGACCGGTGAAGAGGTGCCTCCGCAGGTTCAGCTGATTCCTCTGGCCTTTTATACAGGCTTGTTTGGCAGCAGCAGCAGGAATGCACTCCGGCCTGACCCCGGGGCACTCATCCAATCAGTTCGCTATCTGCTGAAAGGCCCTCCATAATAGTGACATTTTTCCACCTCGTCAATAAGTGCTGAAAGACACCCTCCACCTGCTACTTGACCATTTAACTTCTTCCTGAAAAGCCTCTTTCTTTCGTTCTTTCGTTCTTTCTTTCTTTTTTTTTTCTCCCTCTTTCTTTTTCTTCTTCCGTCTACTTCTCGACTGAAATCGATAAACGTGAAGCGAGGAATAAGGCCGGAGCGAGAGCTGTGTTAACCGGAGAGCCTGGCACAGACTCGGCACGGATAAGAGCGGTTCAGGACCCTCGGCATCTCGGGGGTGAACGTGTAGGAGCCGCGCGCTCGCTTCTCATGCTTCTTAAATGTTCGCGCATATTATATGTGCTGCGCGGCACGGACGTACAGTATACGGACAGTATACGAGGAACATACAGTAGCAACCAGCAAAGGATTAAACAAAGGGTGAGTAGGCGGGTGTTTGTGCAATAATAAATCATTTTGATTGACAGTCAGCGATTATATTCCCTTGCCTAGCGAGTGACTATAATGTTGTGTACATACAGTGTAATGCGCAGTATAAAATGTCTACGGTGTAGTTGCAACATTTCCTATAGTAAAGTATGTTTATATACAGAAGTTTTATATACAACGAAAAAATTAACCGTCTAACTGTTTGGGCTGTCGTTTGTAACGTACTCGTACATACAGTATAGGAAAAAAGGTTTGCTGAGCTTCAACTTCTTACTGGAATAAAATGAACAACTTTGCAAAAAATGAAAAACACCGTTATAGGAAAATAATCAATAACAACACGTGTGTGTGATGGTGCGAAAGTTTCCCCTTTAAAAGTTGATTATTTCTCTGTAACTGAAAAAAGAACAGAACACTAATTAATGCATTTCTTTAACTCAATAAGTAA
Organism: Clarias fuscus; assembly: GCA_030347435.1. Taxonomy (NCBI): domain Eukaryota; kingdom Metazoa; phylum Chordata; class Actinopteri; order Siluriformes; family Clariidae; genus Clarias; species Clarias fuscus. Next base: position 2,635,652 of record CM059219.1, on the reverse strand, counting down.
TAATAGTTACATCATATCTTTAATCAATGCATAGTTATTTTCATTGATGTGGAACGTTCAAGAAACAAGATATGTATGTTCAGCTAAAAACAGTAATGTGAGCCCATTTTATTGGTGCTTTTGTTTTGGGTCAGGGACAGAACTGTGTGTGTGTGTGTGTGTGTGTGTGTGTGGATACAGTGTACTGACATGCTACAAAATGCACATATTTAACACCTCCACCACCCACTTGGCATGCACCTCTACAATCTGTCTCCATTTTGTTTTTTCAAGACATGCACTCTCGGCCACCGCGCGTTTGCCCGAAGCGTTCAGACCTCATCACTGGTGCTCGGTGATTGGCAATAATGGCAGGAGGGTGAGAACAAAATGTCTTCCGAGCGAGGAGTGCGGAGGGGGAGAGGAGAGCATGGCGCAACAAGCAAGTTAGGTTGCGGCGGCGGTTGCTGACATGCGCGCGACGCGTTTCTCGTCTGGTTCCGCCGGCTGAGCTGAAATTGATTTCCGTGTGAGCGGAGTCTGTCTAGTGCTCCGACAGAATAAATAAAATGGCCTCGCATGTGAGCCCCGTTCTAGGAGGGAGGGAGCAGGGAACGACGGAGAGTGAGCGGATAGGACGGAGAGGAATAGAGTAAATGACAGGCTGGTGAGGATCGCTCATATACACATGGGCTGATTCACAGAGCAGAAACGAAGCCTCTGCACGTTCAGGAGAATCTGATTGCACCGTCCACTGTACCTCTCCGGATATTGATTGCACATCACTGTCTACATACTGCCTTCCCCAGAACTCGCTGAGAAATCTGACGAGTGTTGAGTCAGCAGTCGTGTCTCTGGCGTACTGATTAGCTGTTTGACCGTCCTTGAGCACGACCTCCTACGCTTCGGATAGAAGCCTCTCCGAAATGAGTTCATGTAAATGAAGTTCAATGAATCGTCCAGATAAAGTGACGCTGGAAACGAGACAGCCTGAACTTGTGAACTCCACTGTGTGTGCAGCTTGTTGTGACCAGCTACTCGGCCCCAGGATGAGCTGGTCATGTCGGTGGATTGTCTTTTGCAGAAAATGAGCGCTGGTAGAAAAGAGACAGCTTTGAAATTTCCACTACTGATTCTATAGATATATCTGAAAGAAAATAAAACATTTTTGTCTCATTTTGACCGTCTCATCAAGCGGCCTACCAGTTTGACCTCTAAGTCCTAAGTTTTAGCAGCTGGAAGCACCTGTATTTTTTCTTTTTTCAGGTTCAGTGGACAGGTTCATACTTTTGGCTTAAAGCTGCTTGCACTACCTCATCTCCACTAGAGGCTGATGAGGACTGACATGGAATGGATCAAAGGTGGAAGAAGGGGCATGAATAGGTGATTTGTCCTCTCGGTTAAACATGCAAGACATAACCACTGATAGCCACGGTAGATCCATCACGGGGCAGATTTGAGTGGACTCGTCCGTCTTCTGGACCCGATTGTCCACGAACACTGTGCGTTTTTGGGCCATAGATCGGTTCAGGTGTGCAGCTTTGTATTGGTTATGTTTTATGATCTGAGCCAGCCGCTGTGCACTTTGAGGAAATGCTCGAGGTGTCTATTTCCTGCTATTGGGCCTGATGTGAGACATGACCTTGTGACCATCTTTAGTCAAGGTGAATCATTCCTTGCAGTAACTTCTGAGAGGAGGCTATGCCGACCTTTCCACGTGTTTGTATTCCTACTGTATGTTTTCATCTTCCAGGTCTATTATTCAGAACTACTCTACCTCAGCTAGTCTCACTCAGAGCTGAGCGTTAGGAAACACATCTGGTGGAGTGTGAAGGCCTGGAGATCACCCTGCAGGGTTCAAATGTGTAAGAAACTAAGAGGAAGTAGTGTGAAAAAACACACAAACAAACAAAACAAAAAAAAACACACACACACACACACACACACACATATCCTGGCACTCATATAGAAACCTTTCAATTCTCTATAGAGAAGTACCATTTGCTAATAGGGAAGTAAATGCAGGCTCCCAGGGACTGAATGGAGAGCCAGGGGAAACGTAAACAGGCCTGTTGGGTATTGTAGTGCATAGCTCCAGAGGTCCATGGAGCGCAGCGGCGATGCCATGCAACAGCGGTGTGCGTTGCGTTGTGTGCGGCAAGCGAGAGCGAGCAGAAGGAAGGGACATGACAGCGGCTCGTTAAGAACCTGGCACTGCCTGCCGCTTGCTAATTTATGCAAATGAAGATAGTAGGCTCGTGGGAAGACGGGGGTAGATAAGAAGGAGGGTGCGTGTTGTCACAGCTTGGCTGGCAGCCAAAAAAACCAACGGCGAAAAGGTTAAACCGCCGTCGTCCCGGCGCACCGATGCCGTTTTGCCGGGCAGGGAAGTTGGTCAGAGTGACTCGGGAGCTGGAAGCCATGCCAGAACAATACTCACAGCCTGGCAAGGCGGGCACATGGGCAGCCAATCAGGGACGCGATGCCTCCTCAACCCTGGCTGAATGGCATCGGCCCTCCCCTCGCTCTGCTCGCTCTCCCCTTTTTCCCTCACCGCCACCGCTCTGCAGCTGCCCGGGATGATTTTATAAACATTTTGCCAGCAGATCAATAGCTGTATTGATCAACCATTGTGAGAGTGATCTGTCTAAAACCCCCAGCAGCCTGCAGCTCCAAGAGAGGGAGGAGCGAAAGAGAGAGAGAGAGAGAGAGAGAGAGAGTGAGAGAGGCTGCAGAGAGGATGAAGAAAGGGAAAGAGTCAGAGAGAGCAAGAGAGAAGAGAGAGAGGAAAAGAGAGAGAGAGAGAGAGAGAGAGAGAGAGAGAGAGGCTGTAGCCACAGATAGAGAAAGAGGTAGTGGGGAGAGAAGGGGAGAGCCAGATGGAAAGAGAGAGCTGAAGGTGAGCAAGTGGACGCGAGGAACGGGAGTGGCGGCAAAACCCGCATTCTCGCCGAAACACATTCTAATCGCTTTCTCGTTAAGCGAGCAGAGGGAGGGGCGGCTAATGAGTTTCGCTGTAAGTATGGGAGGTAATTGATGGAGAGAGAGAGAGAGAGAGAGAGAGAGAGAGAGAGTGGGCGACAGAGCTAATGTCTGGGCTAATGGAGATGAACACAGGTCTGGCCTGGTAAGTTAATGTGCATGTGCGTGTATGTACGTAACCTGTGTATGCGAATGTATGTGCATGGGGGAGGTGCAGATGACTAACATGCGCCGGCGAGACGAGATGGCGCGGTGCGATTAATTCTGATTGCTTTGTAATTATAATTATAATCTATTCTCTCCAGGAAAATGCCTACGGTTGGTTGAGACACAGCCTCGTTCTGGAAAGAAATGTCAGGCAACGGCGGCTTGCAGACGAGCAGGCCCCGAAAGGGAAAAGGAAATCCGTAACGGAATTTGGACAGGTGGAAAAAAAAAAAAAAATTAGGGCTATTGTGCCGAGGATACGTCGATGTAGGATTTTATATGATCGCAACGGATGAAAAACGTGGATATTGAACCTATAAAAGCAATGGACACAACAAGACCTTCGGAGGATTTTATTCTGCTGGAGCCCTCTGGAGCTGGGTTTGGATATATGGGACAAATTCCCAAGGAAGGAAGGAAGGAAAGAAGGAAGGATTCGGATATGATGGCTGCCTAAAACAGGAGTGTAAAAGATTGAACAATAGATCTCTTGATCAGGGAGCTCAGGCCTGGCCTGCCACTCTTGCCATCACTTTGCTGAGACAAGCGTGTGTGCATGCGAGAGGGAGTCACGCCAGAGAGCCCATGGGAGGCTGGGATCGATCCGGCGCTTGGAGTAGTCCTGCTTGATCGCGTGCTTTGCGAAGAGTTCATGTCTGGACATAAGATACAGAATGGATACAAGACTTGGACGTAACCTCTGAGTGACCAACCAATGAATTCTGGAGACTGATGGAGAGCAGTGTGGCCTATCAGACCACACACACACACACACACACACACACACACACACACTAAACTGTGCATTATTATATAGAAATCTACTGATACCCAGCAAACACGTACGGAGCTTCGTAGGTGCGCAGCGACAACACGAAATCGTTGAGCATGAAATAAACAAATTCTTACCGAACGTAATAAATCTACCGTATATTACTGACCTATCATGAATGAGTATTTATAACCTGTGGTATAAAAAGAAAAGAAAAAAAAAAAGAAACAACATAATTGACACAAAAATGAGTTTATCTATGATTTGCGTTCCGCGTAGTTGACTCGACACATCATTAACGTCGCTGTTAAAAAGATCCACAGCAGATTTAACGTCTAAGGGCTGAATAATGACTACGGGGAAATTAATTAATTGTTTCATAAACCTTAACTAGTCAATAAATTAAGGCAATTAGTACGAACGAAAAGGAAGGAGAAGGCACGACGGGGCTCCCTCGAGACATGAACGCGTGCATGCTTCGGGAGGCAGCGGGTGTTCGGCGGCGGGAGATCGTCTCAGGAATGTGTAGTCGAGAAAAATACGAGGAGTAAACCGAAACAGGAAGCGAAGAGAAAGTGGTGTTTGTGTGTTTCAGAAATGTGAGTAATTCCACTTTGCGATTTATACACATGCGGTATAATAAACCGGAATCAGCGCGTACATTGTACGTACAAATGTACGTATATTTCACCTTGCCCTAAACATATCTATATGAGAAATTAATTTATAAGGCATGTCTAATAAAGGTGTGTCATGTTTAAAAAAAAATTTTTTTTTTTTGAAAATGTTATTAGTAAATTGAAAAAGCATCAGTGGTTCTGTTAACATAAGCGTTATGAGGCCCTGATGGTGCAGCAATGCAGCGAAATCTTCCCCCATAAATGATTCGGATTCGATTTAAGAAGTGGGAGCGAACCTTTTCGCTGCGACAGGCTGCAGGGCGCCCAAAGATACAAGTTATTTACGTAACAACCTCAGCAGCGACCTCATTTCCCCTCTCGTCTCAGGCCGTCTTAAGGTTTTTTAAGGTTTTTACTGCTTGAATGACTCAACTGTCACTGTGTGTCCTTCATGGAGGCCTAGAGAACTGTGGGGGGGGGGGGGGGGGGGGGGGGGGGGGGTCATGACTTTTGCACAGTACTGTAAGGTTTCAGTAAGGAGTCTCCAGTGTCAGTGCTTTTTAATCACAGTCTCTTGGTACCATGACAAGCTGAATTGTATTAATTAATTGATTAATTGATTAATTGATTAATTTGTTGTCTTATTAGATAAGAGTCTGATGCGGGAAAAACCTGATGTCTATAGCTGCTGATGCATAAGTAAGTTCAGGAATGAACATGTTTCATGGACCTTCTGCAACATTAAATGTAGCAATGCTGAAATCCAATGAATAGACTATATAACAGGTCGTTCTCTAATAAATAAAAGAACCATTTAAGCTTTGGCAAATTTGCTGAGGTATAAGAGGAATAAAACACTGAAGGACGTGACCCCAAGGACATCGTCTTGTCATTGATCATTTTCCTGTTACAGATTGTGCCAAAGTTTTTTTTTTTTTTTTTACTCTGTGTTACAATGATATCAGAGATGGAAAGTGTGAGACTGATGTCAGCTTGGTCAGCTGTTGTGTCTGCGTGTCAATCGACATACCGGCAGGCCACAAGTCAACGCTGCTGAAGTGATCCTCTCTCAGATCCAGTCCTGTAAGAGAGAGAGAGAGAGAGAGAGAGAGAAATGTTACTGTCAGACACTTTTATAATAAAAGTGACACTGCTGGATAGTGTGACATAACACCTCCATAACCCCTCCATATCAACTCTCATATGCCTATGTCAGCTGTCATAAAGACTCCGACGTCATGTTGACAAGCTATGAATTACTGTATGACTTTTTGCCTATTTATATGCCTATATACTGTATGCATAATTATTTTCTATTAATCTATATTAAGATTATTTGGGAAAAAAATGATGAGAGCATAACGTGAGAAATCAGATATTCTAAAATAGATCTTATAATGCAACCTTATGTCTTTATATTGTTCACAACAGGTGTTGGAATACGGTTATAGGTTGTTGTCAGGTGACATAAATGGTTTACATCTGTGTCTGTAGCTTTAAACATCTTCCTTAATTAAATAACTTTATTCATTTTTGTCTTGCATGAAAAATAATCACAACATCGTCCACTATGACTAATTCCTGCTCATTAACATGAGTGGGGACAGTCGGATGCTGTATGTGTGTATCTGCACTTGCCGCTCTGTCAGGTTGCATATGTCGCGATGATGCAACATTTGCATGATTGTCACCACGCTTGCTTCTGGCCCTGTGCCAGGGCCCCGAGCCAGCAGTCCTCGCCCCCCTCTTACTCCCACCCCATGCCTCGGGCCATATGCTTGGAGTTGTTGTTTTCATTGCCACACAATTAGCAGCACTACCGATTTATTTAGTCCTGCTCTAATGCGCCGTAATTACCTCCAGGCCTTAAACAAGCCCCGCCCCCATGCTCTTTCCTCTGTACACATGTACACACATGCTCTCACGCTCGGTGCCAGTCGCAGGCTGGCGTGATTCAGCAGAAGCAAAGCACCAGTGGAGGAATGGATGGAGGGAACGGGGAGGGAGGAGAATGACTAGAGGTGCAGGCTTTTGTGGATCAGCACATTTTAAGAGATCTTCAGGGGCCTGTTGGCTGAGCGGCTCGCTCGAACGGGGAGGAAAAGGGCAAACGCAGGGCTGTTAGACTTTTATAGAAGTGCTTTGTGGGAAAAACACCCCTGATACACACCTCAGAGCTGCAGCCTTGTTTGTCATCGGGCTCAGGGGGACGCACCGGACCCTTGCCTGACGGTGAGCAATGACCTTAGAGGGTGGCTGTTAGAGACACACTGCAGCCCTGACTCCACTAATGCTGAAAAGCATGCTGGGAAATTGAGTCTTGTTTGATGCACATGATCCCGCTAGTCTGCAAATAACTAAATATTTAAAGAGATATCTCTTAAACCTAATAAAACTTTTCACACGTGAAAAAAAGCATCATAATTATATTCTTACTCTAAAATATCCCTATTTTACTTGTACTCCTAACCGTACTGTACAATTTCTATCAACATTCCTATCGTACCATTGCCTACCCTAACCTATCCTATCCTTTCCTTTCCTATTCTATCCTAATCCTATCCTATCCTATCCTATCCCATTCCTATCCTATTCCTATCCTATCCTTTCCTTTCCTATTCTATCCTAATCCTATCCTATCCTATCCTATCCTATCCTATCTAATCCTATCCTATCCTATTTAATCCTATTCTATCCTAATCCTATCCTATCCTGTCCTATCCTATCCTATCCTATCCTATCCTATCCTATCCTATCCTATCCCATTCCTATCCTATTCCTATCCTATCCTTTCCTTTCCTATTCTATCCTATCCTAATCCTATCCTATCCTGTACTGTCATATACCTATCCTATCCTATCCTGTACTGTCCTATACCTATCCTATCCTATCCCATTCCTATCCTATCCTTTCCTATTCTATCCTATCCTAATCCTATCCTATCCTGTACTGTCCTATACCTATCCTATCCTATCCTATCCTATCCTATCCTATCCTATCCTATCCTATCCTATCCTATCCTATCCCAATCCTAATCCTAATCCTATCCTATCCTATCCTAATTTGGTCCTGTCGTGTGTTCTATCTTATCTTATTCTATCATTTCATATATAAATAATTTCCCAAGCATATGCTTAACATTGTAACTGTAACACTTTCATCTTTTGTGTCAACTTAACTATAAATCCACTAGCAGGCCAGTTTTAAAAAAAAATGACAACAACAATAACAACAACAACATAACACAGAAAACAACACCGTGAGAGGTTACACCTTCTTGGAAATGTAGGCATCACATGACAATCGTCTGTCATCACCTATGGTATGATCGTATATGTGATCCACACCATGAAGGTCTGGGTTATTGTTGCTCTGAAGTGGATGATTTTCTCATGACAGCAGGTTCTGAAGTGTGCTATTCCTCTTACACTGGACTGATTTACTGATGATCTGTCATATAACACAAATCAAATATCACATTTATTTAAAAAATAATATTGTTGTGCGTCTCAGAACATTTTGGATTAGATTCACCCTTGGGTTGTCATTAAGGCATTTAATATTTAGTGAGACAAAAAATGATAAAAGCTCAAGGTCAAAGGCAAGTTCAGGAGCATGTGCATATCACATTAATATTCATCCAACAGCTCCATCAATCTGCTACATTCAGACTCAGCAGCAGCAGGAGGCGGAGGCGGAGGCAAGGTAAAGGGTCAAAAGGGACAAAGGCAGTGTAAATACAAAACATTTGCAAAATTTAGAGAGATATTTTATCCCACAGTGTTATGTTAAACAGTTATTTTACATTAGCCGCTACTGTAACATAAAGCTGAATTAAATTCCATGATCTTTCCATATTGCCATTTCATATTCATAGACAAGTGAAATATTCCCCGCCTGAGCTGGGAGCCTGAGAAGACTGGTATTGGGAGAATCAAATTAAACCAGCACCTCAATTTTATCTCCAGGACACGGGCTCCGACGCAAAGCCCCCCCCCCCCCCCCCCCCCCCCCCCCGCCCCCAGCCAATCACAAACCCCAGAGTTCACCTTTGACCTGTTTCATCTCAATATGACTGCCATTATGCTGCCGAAAATTAGAAGCGTCCCACTATTGTCTGTCCCCGGGAAGGGGACGGAGGTTATTTAAAGATAAATGCTTCAGTGTCCATGTGGAGAACAGCAATCAGCCCTCAACACAAGAGTCCACCAGAGATACTGTTCATGTGTGTGTGTGTGTGTGTGTGTGTGTGTGTGTGTGTGTGTGTGTGTGTGTGTGGTTACATAGTATGCCATTCTATTTAAAACTGCATGCTTTACACTTATTACCCTAAAGATGCTTCATATGTGTGTGTGTGTGTGTGTGTGTGTGTGTGTGTGTGTGTGTGTGTGTGTGTGTGTGTGTGTGTACAACAGATGCTCTTTGCTTTTGGCAAGGGGTATTAAAGAAGAAAGAAAGAAAGGCTCCAGAATCATCTAAACAATTCCTTTAAAGGATCTAAGGTTAACCAGTTATTATAGGTATTACCAACTATACAAAAACTAGAAATATAAACGAATTATTTATAACAAATAACAAGTAGACAAAGACCTAAACCAATGTATTAAAAGCAAAGAACAGAATAAACGTGATGCCACATTTAAGCATGCTGTAGCAATGTAGCTGGATTTTATTGAATTTGTTCAAGAAAGTGAGAAAAAACTCCTTCTTTCTAAACACTAAGCTAGCTCTTTATACAGTAAGCATCACCATAAACCCGGTGCAGCGCGTATACACGTATTCATCTGTAACGCTGACTTCTTTTACGAGCTCTGGTCCTAGAAACAAAAAAAAAAAATCCACAGCAATATGTTAAAAAGTAGACTGAATATAAAGAATATATTGTTTTAAAAAAAAGCAATCATTATACTATTAATTACAAAAACTAAAGATGGTAATCAAAGCTACATTTGAAAATTCTATTAAAATCAAAAAGGAAAATTAAACATAATTTAAATCATCATGTATCAGCTAAAATCTCATTTGTAGCTAAAATTTGAAAGAAAAAATTTAAACGTATGACCAGTGACTAGTGACCAAACAATGAAATAAAGGCTCTAAGAGGAATTGATCAGGGTTAGAGAATACAATGGCAAAAAAAAAAAAAAAAAAAAAAAACCAAAAAAAAAACATTATAATAACAGTGAGAAAAATATCTTGCTAATTAAAAAAAAAAATCTATATAAAAAATAAAATGAAAAAAAAAAAGAACGTATAAGATTATTAAGCTTATGTCCAATCAAATTGTAAAAAAACTTTTTAAAATTTTAAGCAACAAAATTCTTGTTCTATTGATTCTATTGATAATTTTACTAGATTCAGAAATTTTTTTCTTGAAACAAGAAAAATTCACCACCAATAAAACAAGAATTCCTTTTAAAGAAACAGTTTTAGTAACATTTGACTAGACGTAAGCTTAATAATCTTATATTTGGTTTGTTGTAAACTTATTAAAAAATTTTTTTAGAAATAGGTTTGGCTAGATTCAAGATATTTTCACTTGCTAACATGCAATTTTTACAGTGTATTATTTCTGCTACATTTATTCCACAAATTCGGGCACTACTTACAATAAATTTAAAACACACCTAAGAAACAACTGGAAGATAAAAAATAACAGTAGTAAACAAGCAACGATATAAAAGCATCTCCAAGAAAAAAATCTCAGGGTATTCAAAAAAAATAGTGAGTGAAAATATCTTATATATATAGTATATATAGTAATATAAAAAGTGATTTAGTAATATTTATTTAAACCTTCTTAAAATAAAATCATGACAAATTAAATATAAAATTATTAATCTAATTTCACTTTTTTTTTTTTTGCTAAAGTTAAAAAAAAAAAAAAACACACAAGCAAAATTCCTCGTCAATAGAACAAGAGATTTTCACTTGCAATTTTAGTAGCATAAGCTAGAAATTAGCTTAATAATCATACATGTGTTTTGTTGTTACCTTATTTTGTGAAATTATAGATAGGTTTTGTCTAGATTCCAGAAACTTTCACTTGCTAAGATATACACTTTGCAGTGTATTTTGTTTAATACAACCTTGGACACTACTGCTTAATACAAATTTCAAACCCAACTGTTTTGCAGTCATCTAACGCAACAGGAAATAACATGCCCCTTCACACCCGTCTCCATATGTCAGATAAATACACATGCATGCCACAGATAAATAAGAGCGCTATATTGTTCATCATAATGCATGCGCTGTTCTAGCAGGAGGCCGAGCAAGACACTGGCTGCTTTAAATACTAGATTTGTTTCTTTCTCCACATTTCCTGTCTATTGTGCCGGGGCAGGATTGCATTGTGTGTGGTGTCTCCGCTTGGGTGGAGGGGGGTGTCAGGGTGCTCCGAAAAAGGCCACCCCTCTGGGAGATGGGAACTGGGAGCGGCCCCCATCTTTTATTAATCAGGGGACCCCACGCCACTCTCCATGCTTATCACTTTTAACAGCTAGCCTCGGATGGAGATCGGGCACGGGCTGCGACAGAGGGATGGAAGAAGGGAGGGAGGGAGGGAGTAAAGGAGGGAGTAAAGGAGGGAGGGGTGTGTGTGTCTATTCCGCCTCACTGGCAAAGCAGACCATCTATGTGTGTATGCATGTGTGCCTGTCTGTATATGTGTGTGTGTGTGTGTGTGTGTGTGTGTGTGTGGATGGATGGATGTACGCCGTTCGGGGGGGTGGGGGGTGGGGGTGGGGGCAAAGCTATCAAAAGTCCCCTCGTCACAAAGCTTTCGGCCTGAATCACAATACAGCAAATTACCTTCTGCTGACAAGAAAAAATGAGAGAGGCCCCCATATGGAAAAAAAAAAAAAGCAGAGGGATTGTCAAGAAGAGGTGACACATTGATTGCTTAGTATGCGCATCCTGCAAGCTGGCCGCTGTTCTCGTCTTCCTCCTCTATATATATGTAGAAGAGGAGCAGGCCAGCGCGCAACGTGAAGGGAAGATGAGAAATTGAAATGCCACGTTTTATTGGGGGGCCTCCCTCTCAAGCCAAGGCACGTGTACACACACAATAACCCACGCGCCATAGTGTTCCCGTCTCCGTGAGGCCTTTCTGTTTACTCCTGTATTAGCTAAATGACATGGGAAGATTCCGGTGTTAATTCCAGTACTGATATCGGAAATATATACGAATGAGCTATAGATATCCCGTTCTGATGCCAACCTGGCTGTCTCTGAGGTTCTGGTACCGAGGCTCATGAAGCAATGTGATGTGCTTTAAGACGTAGTCAAATAACACACATCGTGTTACACACCAGGGAAAACAATTGAGGTGATCTCCATTCATTTGTTTTCTATACTGTTTATTGTGTACAGAGCTGAGAGCCTGGAGCCTATCCCCGGAGACTTCGGCCATGAGGAGGGGTACACACTGGACAGGGTGCCAATCCATCTCAGGACAGTCATTCACACATTCACTTATTGACACACTACGGGCAATTTGGGAATGCCAATTAGCCTAATATGCATGTCTTTGGATGTTTGGAGGAAACCGGAGCAGGCAGAGGAAACCCACCAAGCACAAGGAGGACATGGACGTACATAGACCTGAGATGGGGATCGAACCCTTGGCATGAGATCACATTGCTACCCGCTGTACACTGTGCCGCAAAAACAAAGTGATAAATTGGTTAAATTCATATACAGATATGCAGTGCTGAGCTAATTGTACGAAGGGTGTTCAAGTCAAACCTGGATTTTTGGTAGTGCACAATAACAAAAAAATATATATATATTGGTGACTGCCCTTGGGGACACTTTCAAAGTTTTCCCAATTTAAAGGAATCTAAACAATCTAAAGAAAAAGAAAATTGAAGAAAACAATCTAAAGGAGTTCCTGGGAGGCCAGTGTTTCAGACATGAAGCAGACAGTCCGATCACGGCTCCGGTGTCCTGAGAAAACTTTCTACCTTGATGGTGTCCAAGCACTAATGAAACCCTGGGATAAGTGCATTAGTGAAGCAGGTTCTTATATCGAGACGTAAAGGAAGTTTTTACTCTCATAACTGCGTCATGTCCTAGTTTGACAGAAACACCCCTCATAGTCTCTGATCTGACTGTTCGACTGTTGCTGAGGTGTTACGATACTGGATTATTGCATTCGACAACATACGTATGCACTCATGATATCAGTGGATCGTATAGCTAAAGGTGCGAATCCAATATTGCTGAGGTCTATGAAACATATCATATATAAGTGATGATGATGATGATGATGATGATCTTTAACAAACATTTCAGTTCGTAAGACAAGTGCTCAAGGTGTAAAATACTAGCGGATTAGTTGCGTTGTCAAATCATCGACTCCAATCCCATACTGATCCAATCCTGATGTGAAAACTGGCATCCTCCTAGTACCTGATCAGACTGTCTACAGGCTCCAGATGCTGAGGCTCAGAGACAGAATGTTGATGTACCGCAAGTATCAGTCAATAATACATGTGCTTGAGGCATACGGTTTTTTGAAGATTACATTGGAACATATGTCCAACTTAATCAGATACTGATAATGTCTAGCACCTGAGTTTGTGCTCTATAAAAGACCTGATGCTTGGATCTGAAGAAAAGGTCCGACGTGATAATGATTCGGCATTTCAGGACAGTTTTGCATCGTATGTCCTTCTCCGAAATTCTTATTATTGACTTGGTCCTTTCCTTCTTTTTGTATTAATAGGAAGAACCAGCTACTTGTCCTCATAAGGTCATGTTTTAGACATACAGACACACACCCAGCCATTGTGCACGTGGATGTAAAGTTAATGCATTGCACGTCACAACTGGATTTGTTTCCTTCTTTCTTTTTATTCGCTTTTGCTTTACAGGGTTCCTCTTTTGTTGGGTCCTCCGTCCTGCACCTTCACCTCCCTCCTCCTTTCCCTCATGCATGTCATGGCTCAGATGAATCAGCGTCAGCGATGTTGAGAGCACTTACTGTCAACCCCAGCGCCCCGGGCCACGCCACTGATGGACACAAACTATAAAATATCACCCCCCTGGGGAGGCATCGCTCAAGTCCTGCAGCCCTGCCCCACAGCCCCGCGGTGAGGAACCCTCTCTCTCTCTCTCTCTCTCTCTCTCTCTCTCTCTCCCTCTTTCTCTGTTTGTGCATCTGTTTTTTCCACTACATATGTGCAGACCTTGTGTTTTGTGACTGTTCAAAAGCCTAACTGGGGGTTTGTGTGAAACAAAAGTGTAGCCGAATGTCAAAGGATAACCGTTTCCTTTTCTCCGCACCCTCAGGGAGATAGATAGGGTGGTTGATGGAGACGAAGAAGAAAATGAAGGAGAAGACGAAGACGAAGAAGAAGATGAAGAAGCCTTGCAGACAGAGTGTTCTGAAAATACCTTTCTGGTAAAGACACACTCAGGGGATTGCCACCTTCAGGCCTGTGATTCCCCCGGATACTCGCTGCTAACCAGGAATCAGAGCTAGGTTAGGTGTCAGCAAAAAATGAAGCAGCGTTTCATTTCAATGCAATTTGAATTTAAATCGATAGAGCTGGTTTGCATTGCAAACTTTGTGGAGTTTTGTGGAAGTCCGGCTGCTTCGGCCGGGTTGAATCTCACGTCATCTCTTCGTGTGGCGCAAGAATACAAAAGACCCAACATGCTAATTTGATCCAAAGGGCTAATTTTAGCAGTTGAGAGATGCTAGCATGAGCATATCTCCTGACTTGACTATAAATTATTCTACAAAAAAAACCAGCCCACATTCAGGCCAGAGCTTGGATTAGACTATATAACTATGTATTACTATGTATTTTTACTTTTGGTGGTTTGCAAGTTAGATACCTTTTTTCGCTCTGGTTTCTCGGCGTAATTCTGAGCTCGGGTTACTGTCCTTATAGGTTTCCTCACAGTTCTCCGGTTTCTAAATTGCCCCTAGGTGTGAATCAAAGAGCGATTCCGTGTACGTATATGAACTCGCGTCCCTTCCTGGACGTATTCTCACCTTGCACACAATAGGATTTCCAGGATAAGCTCTGGATCCGCCGCCACCCTGATCAGGACTACGAACTGATGGAAGATGAATAAAAGAATGAAACCTGGCCAGCAACCGACTTCTTTCTTTGATGCGTTTGCCAAATTTAAGAACTGGAAACTGGTGGAACTCCGAAGCATCCTTATGTTTTAAGACTTTCTAACTGCATAGATTTTTCCCTGATCCATCAGACATCTAATCACGCCTCGGTCACACCGGTTTTCTAATCTTGTTTAAAAGCAAATAGAAGCAAATGCAAGATCTTAGGTTTCAATAATGCAATAAATGGCACATGGTGATCAGGACCAGCTTTTGGTGGTCTCTTTGCTGGAATGGAGAGAGAGAGAGAGAGAGAGAGAGAGAGAGAGAGGTGAAAGATGGGGGAAGGGGACGAGAAGAGAAGAAAGGAGACCTACAGTCTTAATGGGTCACTAAGCTGCAAGTCTTTCTCTGACAATCACAAGGTCAATGACCAAGTCTTTGCCGGAGTGGTTTTGTGTATATGTGTGTGTGTGTGTGTGTGTGTGCACAAGATGGAGTTCGTAAGAGGTCACATCACAAAGTGTAATCATAAAGTGTACCACACTGAGTTTATACAATAAATGCAGATGTCACCTCTGTTCACGCCCGTGCACTGTATTTTTCCTCATACAAACACCAGAACCCTCTCCAGGAATACGTCTTTTCTTTAACCTTCACCTTTATAAACCCTTCCTACCGTATCTGTCAATAATCTGTGGTCACTCCAGAGATAAGAAAAGAAACTCTCACTGCTTACTTTTTATTACCTGTGACGGGCGACAAATTTGAATCCTGATGATGCCATGGGTGTGGCTAAGAGTTGGGAGGTCAAAATCGGGTTCCGATGTCTGCTCGGTCAATTACACCGACACCTGCCAACCATCAGCATCTCTCAGCTGATGGATGCAGAAGATGCAGGATAGATAGGATTGGAGGCTTGGAGGATGTGCATGTGCTAGCTTTCACTTTGTCATCTCTCTCTCTGTCTTTCTTTTCATTCAGGCTAAAGGATCAACAAAAAGATGGGACTGAATCCCCAGATATAGCAGACTGGTGGGTTGGAATTTGGTCAAGAGCGAATAAGGAGGATAAAAATCAAAGGGAAAGAATAATGCATGGTTTTGTTGTTGCTTGTCTTTTGGCTGCGTCCATCGAGGGGTCGCTACAGCTGACCATCCGATCCACATATGACTTGGCACAGGTTTTTACACCGGACGCCCTTCCAGACGCAACCCTCTCATTTTATCCGGGCCTGGGACCTGCACTGCATCCAATGGTTGGGGTTTGGGCTTTGGGTGGGAAGCGAACCAGGGCCTTCCTCATGGCATGACAGACCCTATATTAAGCTGAGTTTGAAATGACATTAAAGTGTTTCGGAATCATATCTAGGGTTTAAACTATAAAAATAGGCATTTATGTCTATAGGCAGTTTGTCATAATTCGTGTGCGTTCTAGGAACGTAACCCCTGTGAAATTCGGAGAGCAACTGTTCAACAATATAAGGTATAGGGTCCGTCCTTGTGCAAACAGTCCCCTCCCTGAAGCATCACAGTGGCAGTTTCTTACAGGGTCGGGTTGCCACCTGAGTCTGTCTGAGTAGTTGAGGATGAGGGACTTGGCAGGGGCTCGAACCAGGGACCTTCTGATAGCACTGCCCCCATACAACAATATAACCTTGATTAATTATACATAATTATCATGCATTACAGTTGAAGATGAAGCATGATTTGCATGTTCTAAACCTTCTCTGAAACTTCCAGTGTGAGCCAGAATAGAAAAGGTCTTTCAGTCATGTCCCGAGTAATAAAAAAATGCTGTTAATAGTCGTGTTGATGTAGGAAAGAAACACAGAAATATCCCTCACCACAGAATCTCCTCGGAGCAAGAAGAGAGACAACTTTCCAGAGAAAAACCAACATCCCAAATCCTGAATATTGACTATTCATTTACTACCGTCTGGGAGAGTTGACTCATCTAATCAAGCTACATTAGCAAAGCTCCTCCAAGGACAGTCAGTAGAAGTCAGTCAGCGAGGCGTGTGCACGCATGTGTGGTCTAATTGGACTTGTTTACTCGCCGGGCTCAGTGAGAGTTCTCGTCTGCCTGGAGTGGGCGATCTACCGCAAATGGACTGAATCAAGTGCAGGTCACTGATTGCAATTTCTTGCTCTTATGTTCTTCTGTTCGTTTCCCTTCAGCCTGTCCTGTCTGATGAGACCGTTCTCGTGAGCTCCATCAGGAACCCGTGTGCTCACCGAAGTTATTTTCATCAGCCCTGACCATTAGTCTCTAGATTGCGAATTAACAAATCCTAAGAAGGTGAAGTCATGATTGAACCGTAATCAAATCCTGTCTAATCAATCCTGATGTCTAGGCAACTCGTGAACTACCTCGTGTTTGACCAAATGCTGAAATGAAAGACATATCGATGTGAACAGGCGGCAAGGACAACTTTAAAAATAAATAAATAAATAAAAAATTTATCTTCAGTTCTTCATCTTGCTCAGGATGGCAGTAGATTCTGAGCCCATGCCTGGAAATCTCGGAAGAGACGCAATACACATTTACATAATCACACCTTCTGGGGTCCCCAGTAAACATACCAGGATATTTAAACCAAAATAAAATTGAAACCGGTATAAAGGAAAAAATGAGTAGAGCAAACAAATATCAAGAAAAAGTGGATTTTTTTTGGGGTGATTAGTTTTAAAATGACACCCTCGGCGGGGTGCCAATCCATCACAGGGCACCCATGCACACACACTTGCACACTCATTCACACACTACAGACAATTTGGTAGCGCCAGTTAACCTACTCTGCATGTCTTTGGATTGTGGGAGGAAACACCGGAGCACCTGAAGGAAACCCACCAAGCACGTGGAGAACATGCAAACTCCATGCACGCGGACCCGAGGCGGGAATCAAACCCAGACCCTGGAGGTGCGAAGCATTAGCGATACACTACGGCACCGTACCGCCTATAATCAACAACTTTCCCTACTGAAATATCAGATTTATTAAACAACCACACATCGTGCTTAACTCACCTGCCTCTATCGCCGAAGCTGTCAGAAAAAAAGTTTCCGGCTTTATTCTGTGTATCAGACCACCTGACCAATCGGAATCGAGACTTCATCATGGCCGTAGTGGAAGGCAATATGACTCGAAGACTGACCCACCACCCAATGACCTCATTACCTCCACCTCTACCCCTCTCCTTGTTTAGCTTCAGCTACACAAGCCATAGTGGAACTACACACTCGTAACTCCTGATGAGCGTAAAAACCATCTCGAGTTAATAATCACGTGCTATTCCTCCACCTCCAGCGCAGCCAATGAGCCTGGTGGCCATACTGGGCCTTAATGAGGTGCTCCAGGGTTCAGGTTGAGGGCAATGGAGAGAGACAGAGAGAGAGAGAAAGAGAGAGCAAGAGAGCGGGAAAGATATAAAATAGTGAGTAGGGGAGAGAATATAAAAAAAAAAAAAAAAGAGAGAGAGAGAGAGAACGGGAGTAGAAAGGACCCTGGATATAAACGAGGAATAAAATATGAAGGTGGAACGGCAAAATGCAGCAAAACGTTAACAGTCATCGATTCTTCCTGTGTTATTAGTCATTTTTCGACCTTGTCTGTAGACAGCAGGAAACAAAATCGTGTCGCAGAAAGCAGCCACCAAGCAGCAAAGCTCACCGGCTAATAAATGCGTGGACACAAAACTAATAGACAGTGAGTGATAAGGCCGAGCTGCGCTCTCACTCATGTTCTTGCCGTCTCCGTTTTTCCCGAACTCATTTAAAATTGTATTTTTTATTCATTTTTTTTGTCCCAAACTCATACACGATGCTACGCTGCACCCAAATGAAAGGTACCAATGAGGAAATAACCTTTACCTCCCCTGCTGTTTAGCTGGTGAGCAGGGCAATTAAAAAGCTGATAGTTAGTATAGGGCTTTTTATTTTTTCTAGCCACACCGTCCTTGTTATTGTTATTGAAATGTCAGGCTGTGGGATGAATAATAAATAGTCAGTAATTACTGTCCTAAACGAGCTGACAAACTGGATGGGTCACTACTTCTTTCTCTCACTCTCTTCCTCATTTCGCTCTAATTCACGTAATTAGCTTTTCTGGTGAATCAGGATGATTTGGGGTGTGTGTGTGTGTGTGTGTGTGTGTGTGTGTGTGTAGGGGGGGGGGGGTGTTTCTGGGGGTTTGGGGGGGCAAGACAACTTCACATGCCCCCTACATGGGGTTCATTAGTGCACTTGCTGCTGCTGGATGTTTAAAAGGGATGTTTAACGGATTACCAGGTCTAGGTGATGCTAGACGCAAATTTCTAAGTGAGTATGCTAATTTGATTTTTTTATGTAATTTATATAAAAATATAAAATAAGCCTCAATGGCAGTCTTATTTGTCTTAATGCACTGCTGATTTGTTCGAGATAGGAACAGAACGGCAAAAAACCATCACCGCTGCATGACTGAATTCTGTACAGTCATGCAGGTTTTTCCTAAAGGCTTTACATTTGGTTTTGTTGCACATTTATGCTTTATCTAAGCCTGCTTTTGTAGCAAATTCACTTACTCATTTTACTATAGTGCTTATCCTGTGCAGGGTCACAGGGGGCCTAGGACCGGTCCCTGGGGACTAACGCTGGCAGTAATGGGACAGCGTGCCAATCAATTACAGGGCAAATTCGGGATTAGTCTAAGAAGAAACCTACCAAGCACTGGGAGAACATGCAAACTCCATGCACACAGACCCCAAGGTGGGAATCAAACCCTCGACCCCGGAGGTGCAGGGCCACAGTGCTAACAAACTACGCCACCGTGCCACCTGGATTTTCCCATAATGTCATTTTCAAATTTTCAGATTTGGTGGGAAAACGTCGTTGGTGTACTATAGTCAGAAGTAAACACAGAAAGGAAACATGGTTCAGTTGAAGAACAACTTCAGTAAACAGCATGTACAGTAAAGTGAACTGTAGAATAAATGCATGAAAGAAAGAAAGGAGGAAGAGGAATCTGTTCTATTTAGCATAACGACTGCAAAACTTTGAAATACAACAAAAAATGTTGAACATAACACAGATACAGTGTAGAGTTCATTATCTGGTTTTGGAGTTGGTGATTTCTTTCAAAGAGTGTGTTCTTGTGTGTTTTGTAAGCACCACCATTCTGTTCTGTTCTATTTATTTATTTATTTATTATTAGAAATTTCCTGCTAAAATGAAAAGCAGATGTGCAAACAAGTCACAATGCACACTAAAATACAGAATCAGAAAAACAAACAAACAAAATGCTCAAGAGAGGGAGGAAAAAACAAAAACTGTCCGCTTTAGGTAAATAAGACACCATCATGTTCAGGTTTGAGGTCTGAAACAGAGACTGTGCAGTTTTAGAGGAATGTGAATTGTCCCGGTTGAGACATTTCTCCCTGTTTAAATTATCAACGCAATCCCGCTCAGTGTAAACACACCACGCTCTCCGTATTCGTTCACACATCTCTCTTCCCCTGCATCCTTCCACTGGCCAGGCTGCAACTAGACATCCCTTCCTAATCAGCAGGCTCGCCGCTTGCAGACCGGTTGCCATAGTAATATGCTGCCTGGTCGACATGGCAACCGCTCGGAGGTCCAGTATTGAAATTGGAAGTTGGAGGGGTAGCGGTAATGGGGGTGGTGGTGGTATTAGGGAGGGGATGGGGCAAGACCAAGGGAGACAGAAACTACAGTCCAAGAGAGGAATATGAGATAGTGAGCGGTGGGGGTGGCGTAGAAACGAAAGAAAGGGGAAAAAAAGAATGAGGGAGAGGAGAAATATCCCCGCATCTAAGCATCGCATCCCAGTGTTTCTGACACAACAATGTCCCAACAATGCCATTACGCTAATGCAGCTCATGTCGCAAATGTATGACATCACATGCTTTACGAGCAGCACAAAAAAAAAAGAAAAAAAAAAAAAGGCATCCGTAGAAAGGACCATAAACATCATAAACTAATATTGAATTTTAAAAGCACCATAGATTACTATTAAGCAATGTATGTCAGGACATGACACCCCTCATGCATGAATACATACATACATATAAAGATATGAACAACAAACCAAAGCATAATGCATTAAACATTTGATGGCGTTAGAAGCCATTAGGATTATGAGTAACCACATCTGATCTTTTAAAAGGCAAAACTGGTCTGGAGTCTGGAGTCGATCTCCGATTCTGACAGTAAATGAAATCAAGGAGTATAATAATCGTCTAGGGCTTGTGGTTCTCAGAGTGGGATCCAGGGAACAGCGGGCATCTTGAATTTATTAGACTTTTGTTAAGAACATGACGGTGCTGAAGATCACAAACAACTAGTGACGAAATGCTCAGCGATTGTGTGTTTTAACACCAATAACAATGTATGTATTGTTGAATTCTTAATGAAACGCGTATACACAAATACATACACACGTATTTTTTATTTCATATTTATGGAAGGAGTCACCAGTGTCAGCACTTTGTAACAGACAGAGGTTAAGCTGCAACCTGTTTACCCAGTTGCACTTTTTGACCATATAATGCAGCTATAGAAGGGAAATTCTCTGTAATTGCACTATCAGGTGTCATGGATTCCTCTTAAAGGTGCCATATTCGATTATTTCTTTAACAAGTTAATTCAGGTCTCAGAGCTGCCCCAAAGTGTCTATGTTAATGCTCCAGCTAAAGTACCCTTCAGATAATGCATTTTTTCACCCTTTCTTTCCATCCTCCTCCAAATTCATTTACATGGACTCTAATATTCCACTAATAATGGGGAAAATGGTGCCAACTGGAATAAAAATGCATTATGCAACCACCTCGGTTGGAACAGTCTGAGCTCATCTGGCCCGAATGGAATGAATTTTCAATCAGAATGAGAGGGCTGAATAGGTAAATATTAGCCATGTGAACACCTGATCTGATCTTTTTCATCTTGCTGAAATAAATAAGGACAGTTACACAGGAAAATGAGATATCTCCATTTTGGAAGTGTTGAGTATATATATATATATATATATATATATATATATATATATATATATATATATATATATATATATACCTTTTTTTTCCTGTTTTTTTTTTTGTCAGTTTTTCGATGATTTTGCAAAATGCTATAACTCCACCTGCCACGGATACAGTATGTCACAACGGATAAATCAGCCTGCAGTCGTGTTTATGGCAATAGTAATATGCAATTTAGTATTAATAATAGTGTTGGTTGAGTTTTAAAATAAAAATTTAGTATTACTCATGCCTAGATGATGTTTCGTAGTAAGTCAAAATGACAACAAATTGAAAAAAAGTGTTAAAGTTGTTGAATTTTTGGAAAATCCTATGAAACAATAAAAACAATAGAAAACTTTAGTTTACTGTAACATACAGACTCTTTTCCCTTCCAATTGCAATTTGGTAGTTGAACTGTACTACAGTAAGAAGGACTTTTCACGTAATATCTAACCTTGTATACCTCTGTGGTCCCACAAGGTTATAATAGAGCTCAGAAATCCTGACTGGAGAATGGGGCGTAACAAAAATCCATATCAAATGCAACAGCTTCCCGCACACAACACGTCTCTTTTTGCACAAATGGACCAGGTGTCTCCTGAGTATCCCCTCTGCCTGATTTTCTTCTATAAATATTCATTTTGCAAATATAAAGTTTCTCCAATTGCAGCAAACCTGTGCTAGTGACGGTTCAAAGATTCTTCAAGAAAGAACGACCAGCAAAACCTGCCGTTTGTCTCGTTTTGCTGTAAAACGGTTCATATACACAGTATATACCTTCCATAAACACAGAGGACTTTATTACAGTAAATGTTTCCTTATTTGCCTGAAGTGATCATTACATCACATACTGTACGGTGAATAAAACACAACTATGTTGTTCATATGCATAATAATTTTTCATGACTAAATCCTGATTAAGAGTTGGATTGAAGTCAGTGCTGTGATCCAAAGGGACTTTTTTTTTTTACTCGGGAAACTCTCCCCTGTTTGAGTTACTATAGTTCTGATGAATAAAATGAAAAAAGCTTGAAACATGAAAACGTCTCTTTTTATAACGAGTAGCTGGAGTCGAATCACGGTGTTTATGCAAACATGTCCAAGATATTTCACTAGGATGGTCTGGACAGCGAGGTCTGTAATTTCACACTACACTAAGATGCAAACTGGCAGATCTCACTAGTGCACTCTTCCTGAACTGTATCTCAATTCACTTCTGTACATCTTCCTTTCTAGCTCTCTGCCTCCTGAAATGATTCTACAACCATCACTTCTATTTCTCTCTCTGCATTCGACTCGTGTGCCAATTTTTTTTTGTTTTATGATGTTTCTTCACTCACACGTTTTGCTTCTTCCATCTATCTATAAATATATATATATAAACCTGCATAACCTCATAATATAGAGATATATTTAACATTTTTGGCTAAGGTGAATTGAAATTCCAGACTAATTCAGGGAAAGACCTTTGTATCTGTCAAGTCCAGCAGCTTTATGAAAGACCTTCCTTGCTTCTTAGAGTCTTCCTGATGCACCGTGCTCACCATTCACTGCCAATTACAGTGAGCTTAAACAGGGTAAGAAAGTGCGTCATCCATGTAATTTAATTAGAGCCTGTGGACACACACACACACACACACACACACACCCATGCACATACACACCAGCATGCCCACATGCTCTCAACAGTGTGAGAGAGCAGAAAAGGTTAATTTCTGTAGCAACACGTACACTCAGCTTGCTCTCGGCCAACTCAGGACACAGCGAGAGCTGAATTCAAGTTCAACATCCTCTGTGTTTACTCATTTCGCCATGTAACTCGTTTCTTTACTTGAGTCTTTTAAGAGAACACACACCTCTTAGTCGTGTTCAAGTCGATTCAGATAAACGATTCATTCAGATTTGTTTCATTCGCTTGAGTAGCGTAAAAATGATAGCTTCAGTTCTTCAGCTCCAATGAGCCAAGTGGTTCAATAAACAAAGGAGAATGCAATCTGCCACTGCCGAAAGATTTCCTCATTCAAAAACTGATTCACGGAAGGATAGAGATACAAATATCGGTCACGACCAAAAGGATTCAACGATTCTGATTCACCACACGCTCAAGACTGAATCCTCACTGTTCATATATATATACACATATATATAAAATAAAATTGACTTGATATACAGGGAACCTCGGATTGCGAGTAACTCGGTTTACGAGTGTTCCGCAAGACGAGCAAAGATTTTTAATAAATTTTGACTTGAAAAACGAGCATATCTTGGTTTATGAGTGCCGAGTTTTTTGACACCGACACACACACACACACACTCTCTCGCCTTTACACCCTCCTCACACAGACACACACACTGCTCTACACAGAAACTCTGCTCTGTCGCGATTCTTTTCAAAGGAAAGGTGCTGGTTCATTTGTTTTGTTTTTACTTTACAGCAGTGATTCCGTTAGTCTATGCTCACGCGAGTGTCATTAGAGAGATTTCTTTTTTTCCCGTTAAAACAGTGTTTCCACTGTGTGTGTGTTTGTTGTGAAACTTAAAAAGCGAGGGGGGAGGGAGGAGGAGTTTTACTGTGTAAGACGAGGCGAGGGAAGGGGCTAATTCCACACACACACACACACACACACACACACACACACACACACACACACACACACACACACACACACACACACACACACAAATACACGGCGCCTGCGCACACAAATGGAAACACTTATCTGTTGGGATTTATTTTAACTTTTTTTAAAGGTAAAGTGCAGGTTACTTTGTTTTATTTTTACTTTATATATTGTATTAATTATTTTTCTGTATTTATTTTTTCGAGCTGGGGAACTAATTATTTGGGTTTTCATTATTTCTTATGGGAGGGTTTGATTTGGTTTATGAATATTTTGGAATACGAGCCCACTTCCGGAACGAATTATGCTCGTAATCCAAGGTTCCACTGTATATATATATATACATATATACATATACAGTGATAATTTTATTTATTCCCATGGTTAGAACCAGGGTAGAACTTCCGGTCAACATTCACACTACAGGCTAAACACTGATTAGCCAAATCTGCATGTCTTTGGCCTGTGGGAGGACACTGGAGTACCTGGAGGAAACCCACCAAGAACAGGGAGAACTTGCAAAGTCCATGCACACATACAGTACCCAAGGTGGGAATTGAACCCGGACCCTTGAGATGCGGGGCTACAGTCCTAACCTCTAAGCTACCATACCGGTGCTGCACAACCCCGTTAAAGGGACCTGAACAAAATTTAATGACACTGATTCATTCACTTTAGTGGTTCATTCAAAAAGACTGAACTATTTGTGTTTGATATGTATTTTGAGTTAAGGTAGCCTTCCGTAGCATTAGGAAATAAGTCAAGTGGTTTATTTAAACGAGGGAGACATTAATTGCAGCTGTGACAGAAAGATTCTGTTAAACAACACAGGATTAAAACGAATCATCGCTCTTCAGATTCCATACACAATTAGAAATGCTCAAAAGACACATACATAAATACATGTATATAAACATGTAAGTCTAGGCATGGAGTGGTACTGCTTTGGCTTCCACCTTTTTCCTAATGTTGCTTTGTGGAACCCATGAGCAGCAAAAGAACAAAAGAAAGGTCTTGGATTCCTTCATGTTAGTGGCTTGTTCACAGCAACAAAACATGTCTATTTAAAGTCTCACTTCAGATGCTGCCAAATATCAGAATGATCCTCAGCCATAGCATTCGGATTGAGTAGCACAGTGTCTGTGTATCTGTGTGTGAAACTGATAAAGATGAAGCATCCTAAGCCAGGCATTAGGGATTAGAAATGAAAAGCACGGTACTAGAGTAAGAGCAGGATTTAAAAATAAAATAAAAAAATCAAAAAACAAGGAAACGAGGCACAGAATTTGACCACAACCAATCCACAGATTTCGAACGCACAGTTTCAGGACCAGCCGCGCATCCTGACAGACCACAGAGCGGGCGCGGGCGGAGTGGTATCTTTTGTTCGACGAGGAGGCCCCATAATTGGTATTGATCAGCCTATTATAGTGTATTAGCCTCCAATTGGGTTTACCTAAGTTTAAAGTCAAGTTCATTGGCTTGCAAGTGACAGCATTTTAAGTGAGCCATTGAACCCCCTACCAGGTGACGAGCTGGTGCAGAATCTGTAAACCGTGCAGGAAAGTCAAAGAGCTCCAGACGCACGACTCCGTCAGAGACAAGTCAAGACACTGAGTGTAAGATGTGATTCAACTCCGTATCAACGTATAACAGTGACCACACACACACACACACACACACACACACACACACACACACACACACACACACACACACACACACACAGAACAACCCTCAGGTCATCAGGAGAACATCTTTAAATGTCATTAATAGGTCCAGTGGTGGCTGGTTTATATGGGACACTGGAGTGCCACACCCTTTCAAATATCCAAAGAATAAGTCTCTCTCTCTCTCTCTCTCTCTCTCTCTCTCTCTCTCTCTCTCTATATATATATATATATATATATATATATATATATATATATATACATGCATACATACTTATATATAGTGCCGGCTAAATAAGTGTCTATGTAGGTCAGACATGAGGAAGGCTGCTGACTTGACAGTTGTCCAGAAGACATTCATCGACTCCGTCCACAAGGAAGGTAAGCCACAGAAGGTGCCGTATTGAAGCACATTCATGGAAAGTTGCTGTGTAGGAAAAGGTACACAAGCAACAAGGATGAGTGCAGCCGTTAAGCAAAGCTGAGTCAAGAACTCAAGAAATGAGTCTGGAGTCAGTGCACCAAGAGCCACCACACATCGACATCTCCAGGAAATGGGCTGCACCTGTTGCATTCCTTGTGTCGAACCCCTCCTGCACCAGAGAAGCGCTTTACCTGGATTAAGGAGAAAAAGAAGCGGACCGTTGCTCAGTGGTCCAAAATCTATTCAGATCAAAATAAATTTTGCATTTCATTTGGAAATTAAATTGCACAGAATCCAAAATGTTTGAAGACCATGGTGAAGTTTCCACTCTTGGTGATAATTTAGGTGCTACTGTTGGTCCAGTGTGTTTTATCAACACAGTGTCTACAAGAACACTTCATGCTCCCATATGCTGACGAGTTTCATGGAGATGCTGATTTCCTTTCCCAGCAGGACGTAGCGCCTGCACACAGTGCCAAAACTCCCACTGACTGGTTTGCTGACCGTCACATTACAGTGCTTGATTGGCTCGTCTGACTTGAACCCTGTGAACCCATAACGACTCAGCAGGGCCACAAGCCGATCGCCTCCGTGCCATGGCGCGTTTTTAAATGTGTAAAGAAACATACGTATTGGAAATCCATTTTACAATTGATCTTAGGAAATATTCTAACATTTTGATACTGGATTTTTTTAAGCTCATGAAAATAACAAAACATCATTTTTTAATTAAATGGTAATCAAACAGGAGTATTTTTTAAAATTAAATAGTAATCAATAAAAACAAAAAGAAATGTGTGAAAATCTTCACTTTTACATGTAATGAATTTAGAATATATGAGAGCTTCACGTTTGAAATTAAATCACTAAAGGAAATGAACCTTTTTCACGATATTAAACTTTTTCGAGATGCACTACAATTCTGTACTTAATTACAAACAGTAAATCAGCAGTCACACTGCCACCTCTCTAGTAGAGTTGGGCACTTAATGAAAAATTCATCGAAACCGACATTCAGAAACTCTAATCGATGTAGTCTTGCACATGGCAGTGATTAATTTTATTTTTTGTTATTCTGTTAATACTTTCCGTGTGTGTGTGTGTGTGTGTGTGTGTGTGTGTGTGTGTGTGTTCATATACAGAATCCCTTAAAAACATACTATCGTGAGTGTAGTCACATGACCCCACTGTGTCCAGTCTGCAACACAGAGGAGAACTCGTTCATTAAGAAACAAAAAATATCTAAGATTTATTTGAATAAAACAAAGACGAAAAACGAAATAATCGCTCATTAATCAATCATAATTCATGTAAAATTCAATTCAATTACTCTTGGTGTTGAGTTGAGCTCATGTCACCCAACACTACTCACTAGTGGAAATGTACAGTAGGTACAGAGTTAAGTTTGTACAACAAAAGTTAAGAGGATTACGTGTGAGAAATTGATCACAGATTTTTTTGTTTGTTTGTTTGTTTGTTTTTTGTTACACCAGGACACCGCGCTGTCTGCTGTCTGTTAAAGAACGTAACGCTGAAATCAGGTTAATCCGTTATCGGCTAAATAAAAAAAAATAAAAAAAACAGACCAAGATTGAAGTGAGCATCTAAAGCCTTTGAGCTCTCGGCGTTCAGTCACGTGCTTCGCTTTTATACGAGTCCTGACATTTTCAAAGCAAACTTCGGAAACGACGCTCTTCCCCGTCTCCTTCTCCTCGCGGCTCTGAGGGAGAGTGCGGCGGCGGAGCTTCGGAGCGAGATCGTGTTTGTACAGATTCAATTAGAATGTGCAAACAATGGCAGGCCTTGATGGACCGTCGTGATACAAAGGCTCGGCGAGGCCCATGACAGCATCCTATTCATTAACCCTCTCAAGAATTTAATAAGTCTTCCATCCAGCTAGGCTGAGCCAAGATTGGGTGGGCTGAGATACAGATCAGGAGAGACGGCGAAGGTTTGAGAGAAGGAGACGTCGACTCTCCCTCCTGCCGCTGGGTCGCGTGACCATCTCCGCCATGCCGGAAAGCAGTTAGCGGCGAGCTATAATCCGGCAAGCGCAGAAGACAGTGACAGGGACTCCCCAATTAAAGCCGGGGTGAGTTTTTCTCTACGACCCCCCCCCCCCCCCCACCCACCCACACTCATCCTCTTTCTCTCCCAATTAAAGGAGGTCCAATTTATCAGAGCCCAAAGTCCCTGCACACAACCTCAACCCAGAGTTACCCTCCCTTCCCTGCTCCATACTCTCTCACACCCAGGTATCGGTCTTCATTTAGAGCATAGCGCTCAGCATTAAATGGAAATCAATGGTGTAAGTTTAGCAAATAGTTAATTACTGCTGGGTCTCCGATTGATCCGAGCCCCGAGTGCTGGCAGCCGTGTGCGGTCATTTGTCTCTTTCATCTGCCATTAAAAATAAGAAAGGAAGGAGAGAAAGTGAGATCAGGAGAGATAGTGAAGATGGCTAGGGTGATGTAGATAAAGTGTCTGGATTCTACACAATGCTTTTATTGCATTATTAAAATAATTTGGAAAAAAAACAAACAAACAAACAACAAAGGAAAATAAGTAGCAGCACAAAAAAGGTGTTTATAATTTTTGTCCATCGATAAGCTACAATCAATCATTTAAATATTATTATTTGCCGTGTAGTCAATATTACTTTTTAATAATTGTTTTTATTTTTGGAACC
Source organism: Clarias fuscus (assembly GCA_030347435.1). Taxonomy (NCBI): domain Eukaryota; kingdom Metazoa; phylum Chordata; class Actinopteri; order Siluriformes; family Clariidae; genus Clarias; species Clarias fuscus. The sequence goes on along the minus strand of CM059219.1, from coordinate 2,606,594 downwards.
AATAATGAGGCGAAATAGATGAAAAGAGGTTCATCTGTTTCAAACCTACTTTTTCATGTGTAAAATGCATCTAGATATTTCGCTCAAAATACTTTTTAGCTATCGTTTTTTTTTTCTTTTTCTTTTTAAAGAGGGCTAAAACTTAGGGGAAAATGCTGCCTCTATAAATACATAAAAAAAAAAAAATACAATCATTTCTATTGTATTTATTTTCTCAAAGCATGATATCAGTCTTGAAATGTGAAACTAGAACCTATGTATTTTGGGCGGTACTGTGCCCCCCCCCCCCCCCCCCCCCCCCAAAGGCGAGCCATGTCGTCCTAAAAAATAAAAAGAATAATAAAAAAAAAATAGAACTTAAAATAATAAATAAATAAAAGCGCCTTCCCAATCATAAAAAAGTCCTTGAGTCTTGACTGATTGCTGAGTGCAGGGAGAGCAGCGCAGGCAATCAACAGCGACGTGATGAGGACTGAGGGCAAAAACGCAACAGAACAACACACACAAGTTGGAAAACAAAATGGCTGTGGATGCCGGGTGGGGGGGGGGGATGGGGAGGTGTTAGAAGGGAACTTGTGTTCTGCAATTACAGTCGTACGCCCCTTCCAGCGACCCCTCCTTCGCTCTTTCAGTTGGGTCTGCACTCGAGGGCTGGCGTGATTTCTGACAGAGAAGGTTATTAGATTTTATTGGAGGAAATAGGTGCTGGCTGGTTTTGAATGGCACGGCAATGTGGAAGGGGGTGGAGGAGGAGGAGGAGGAGGGCAGGAAAAAAATAATAAGTGTGTGGACTGGGGGGACTGGCTTGATCGGACCCTCTTTTCCCCTGAGACCCATCAACGCTGCTGGTCTTAAGCTGGACATCACACGCCGTCCTCAAACCAGGAGGATTCCCCGTCTAGCCGACGCTTCGTCCCGTCCTCCGGGGGTCAGCACACCTCTCTCTGGCCTTGACCTCAACCTGTTGACCCCCTGACCTCTAATTTCCATCTATTTCCTGTCTTCACGTCACACTTCACCTGCTGGAGTCACACACACACACAAACACGCACACACAGGCACTGACCAGGCAACCTATCAAGGTTTGACATTTTCAGGCCTCTTATTAAGACACCATCGCGACGCTAATCGATATATCTTAGCTCATTAATTAGCGCTGGTTTTTAAAATTATTTTCACTTTCCAGACAAAACCTAGAATTTACTGCTTTAGAATTGTTCTCACAGGTTGTACTTTCTGCATTTATTAAATAAATGAACTAAAAATGGATGCATAACCACAAACTCATTAAAATGTTTAAAATAGGGGTTGTTGGATAAGTAACACTTTTATGCATATATTATATATATATATATATATATATATATATATATATATATATATATATATATATATATATATATAAAAAGTAAACTGATTATACTGTACTGTTGGAATACCATGAGGAGTACATTCCTGAAAAAAAAATTATGGCAAAATGTAATTAATTAATTGATCAAAAATATTCTAATGTTTTAAGAACAAAAATTATTCACATATGAGTCAAAAAAGGTTATAATTTAAACTATTAATCACAGATAATATATATTTTTTAATGAACTACAAGACAAACTATTATTAGGAAATCCAAGATTTTTTAAAAAGGAATGAATGATAATAATAATAATAATAATAATAATAATAATAATAATAATAATAATAAACCTAATGGATTTAATAGAATTATATACATATAGTTTCTAGCTAATTTAATTTGTTTATTCATAAAAAAATATATATATATATATATTCTAAGAAAGTTTATAAAAATATAACAAAGACATTCTGCCATAATAATAATTATTAATAGTAATAAAATAATATTTATTATTATTTTTTTAATAAACAATTTGTTGACTTTTTAGAAATGGTTACTAACTTTCAGGTGATTTGGACAAAGTACATTTTCTGTATACTTTTCTCTCTCTCTCTCTCTCTCTCTCTCTCTCTCTCTCTCTCTCTCTATATATATATATATATATATATTTTTTTTTAAGTCTTAAATTGCCTGTCCACAAGCGTGGATGTTGTTTATAAAAGCAAGCGTCCTCAGGTATCTGAAGACAAAAGGTAACCCTCTCTTACAGAACTATCCAATTCGATTCCTGTACAGGAAGTTTTTTCTCAGTGCTCTCTCATGTTTACGTCCTGCCTCGAGCCCGGCGTACTCGGCGGTCAGGGTTCCACAGGCTCTCTCTGGGTTCTCTGGTTTCCACCCACCTCCCAGTAACCTGCCGTGTAGGCTGTAAATTCTCTCTGATTGTGAACGTGTGTGAATTTTGCCCTGCTACGGCGGATTGTTCCCGTTGTTCCCAGGATTGAATCGGGGATCCGTCGCCAGATTTCGGATTGCGGTCTCGCTTTGCTGTAATGCAAGAATTTTCCTCCCTCCATACAGCAGCTGTGTGTTTGCTCTGGGTGTTCTAATGGCTGTCCCTTTATTTCCCAGCACGAGTCAGTGTGTGTGTATCTGTGTGTGTGCGTGTGTGTGTGTGTGTGTGGGGGTGTGGGTGTGTTCCACACTGCGTGGACGTATTTGCCTTAGTGCAGCAGTGTGGCTGGCAGTGTGTACTCTGCAGTGTGTGACGTTAGTTCAGCGTGTGTAAGCGATGAGCTGTCCGAGCTTCTTATGAACTGAAGGCTCTGTGTTTGCCCTCGGACCTCCATGCGGCGGCCATGTTTAGCCTCTTCCCTGTGGCGAAAATATGGAGCGGTGCCGAGAAAGTGGGCAGCCTCGTACTAGTGTGTGTGTGTGTGTGTGTGTGTATGTGTGTGTGTCTGAGTCGGTATTCTAAAGCGGCTGAAAGGAGAGAGAGAGAGAGAGAGACGGCAAAAATACAAAAATACAGTTTAAATCTTCTTATACGAGCAGAATGGAGCGAGCGACAATGATGCGCTATCAGTGAGCTGAAGTAATAGAAAACATTAGACAATTTTCTCAGTACCCTGGGATACAATTTGATCAATTTAGTCATCTCGGAGCAGAGTTATCCAGTAAGCAATTATATTCTCTCTCTCTCTCTGTCCTGTTATTTTACTTTCCTTAATTGCCTCCATGGTAAACTCTTCCACCCAATCACCTTCTACACAGGAAGTGCAGGAAAAAGAAATGTCTGCTCTCTCTCTCTCTCTCTCTCTCTCTCTCTCTCTCTCTCTCTCTCTCCCCCTCAATATTACACTTTCAAACTGTCACTACAGTATATTTGTTTCTGTCTTTTCTTCCTCCCTCAATCTCAGTATCTCTCTGCGTCTCTTTCTTCAATTCTCTTTCCGTCTTTTCTTTCTCTCTATGTCTTTCTATCATACCTGCGTCGCTTTATTTTTCTTTATTCTTTATTTATGTCTCTCTCTGTGTCCATCTCTCTCTCTCTCTCTCTCTCTCTCTCTCTCTCTCTCTCTGTCTCTCTGTCTTCCTTTCTTTTTCTTTATCCCCTATATTTATCCGTCTCTCTTCATGTCCATTTTTCTGTCTTTGTTTCTTCATCTCTTTCCGTCTCTCTCTCTCTCTCTCTCTCGCTCTGTCCATCTCTGCCCGGCTGGATGTCCGCAGCAGTGGTGTTATGTTCAGCCCCAGGCCCCTCTGCGGACCCCCTTTGGCCCCCTCTGGCCCCAAGGCCCTTTGAAGCTCTGGCCTGCGCTCAGGTCTCTTGACGACTGCGAGGAAATTCGCAGAAACAACTGGAAGAGGCCTGTGTTTATTCAGCTCTCTTTAATGAGGAGAGGGAGAGATTATCGTTGGCCTGGACCTCTCCCAAAGAGTCAGAGTGAGAGAGAGAGAGAGAGAGAGAGAGAGAGTGAAGAAAGAGAAAACGTCTGCTCCAGATGTCGCTCTACCTCTGACCACTCCATTCTGACAGAGAAAAGAGAGAAAAGTTCCGACATTTCTTCATCAGCCACAGGCACGAAGCCTGGCCTCCCCGGTGTCAGTCAGCGCAGCGTGCAGCGGCCGTCTCCGCTCCGCTCGGCTCTTTAGCAATTTGTGCTGTCTTAAGGGGAAAAGGGAGGCTGTTTCCTGGCTCGGTAATGCAATCTCTAATGTGTTATTCTTGCAATGTTTTACACAAAGTTTTATTATAAGTCTAGCTAAAGCTCAGCAGCAGCAGCACAAACTGGTATAAAAAGATCAAGGTGCCAAAAACGGGCCGAGACGAGAACGGAAGCCAAACCGATTCAGGATGCAGGGTGAAACCTCGGTGTGTTTGTGAAACATACCCTGAAGCGTAGCAAAATTTTGTGCAGTGCGCTTAGACTGTATTCACATATATTTTACATGCTACAATACCTTTGAAGAAATAAACGCTTCTTCTCTACAGCAGCTCCAAACCGGGACTGAAAATGTTCTTCTGCAGGCGATTGTGCCAACTTTTTTTTTTTTTTTTTTTTTAAATCAAAACATTTCTGCATTTTCTTGAATGTCTAAAAAAGCATCTGAATTACAGTATTATACAAACAGCATGTTTGATTACTGGAGAGTCTAAAATTTCTTCTGTGGATTGTGCATTGTTTCTTTAGTGTACGGTGTAACAGTCACAAATGGGTTAAAAACCGAGTTTAGAAAAACATGGTTTATGATTGAAAGAAATGTCTACATGATAGATAACACTCAGACTTTTCTCTTAGCTTAACATTTAAAGGAGCTAAAGTTATCATGTATTCAATGTCATCGGGACTGAAGCGTTTTTCACTTTTTGATTTCTTTGGGTTGGATTTAAGAGAAAAGGGGAAAAAAAAAAAGAAGAGAAAAAGTGAAGCTAGTCTGGGGAAAGACCATTTATGGCTACTATAACATAAAATGTACAAATTCTGCTCCTTTCCGCAAAGAAACCTTGTTGTGTGTGAATTATACCATGACTAATAATTTCCTCTTATTATGACTCTTATCGTTTATTATACATTAGAAAATCAGCGCTAATCACAATCGTTAAATGATAAATATTAAACACATACGGTATGACGAAAGACCCGATCAAACCAGACGGACATCTGTTGTCTGCTCGTTGAAAACCGATCACGTAACTGCAACCGAGGTGAAAGGTCAGAGGTCGGACGGGTGGCCCAGCGACACGCGGCTTACGCGCTGACCGCGGGCCGAGCGGTGAAATGATGCTCTTTAATACGAGACGCAAACAAGGACAGTCTCCTTAATCTACATCAGTTTGCCCCCGCCATCAGCTACGTCTGACCCCTGACCTCTGACCGCCAGCTAGTTCAAGGCTAGGCCAGGACCGGCCATATGGCTGCAGGACAAAGCCAAGCGTCACTGACTGCTAATGAAGAGAGAACAGGCCGAACACAAACACAGGCGTGTCGGGGTGGGGGGGTGGGGGGGTGGGGGGGGCATGAATACAATGTTTGTATCAGTCTGAGGAGAACGCAAATCTGTGTGTGTGTGTGAGTGAGTGTATGAGTGTAAATTTTCCAGAAACATTCTGCCAACACACTTAAACCCCCCCCTTCCATCTGCCTTCCTCTTTTGACAGAGCGCAAGCCAGCCGGTTTACAAGTATACCACTTCAGAGCTATAAAACTCCACTCGAGTGGGTTAATGATTTATATTAGGGGGAAAAAAAAAAGCACAGCGCGGCACTTCATCAGTGTTGATTAGCAAGAAACCGCAAAACGTACATACCTAATTATCTCCGATTACCTCCACATCTGTTCGGGACGTTAAATCATTCTGAAAAGTCTCCTAAAAAAAGACTTCGGGTTGCTTAAAACAGTGCGGCTTCCATATAAAGTGTTAAATGCCGCAGTATTTTAGGGATCGTAGGTCTTTAAGACTAGCGTGAATTTGATTATCAGGGAAAAAAAACAAAACAACGAAGATACGTGTGAAGTTCTGATTCAAGGCCGCTGCCTTGTTTATATACAGTACAGTGCTACAAATAGTAAAAAATAAAAATAAAAAATAAAAATCGAACGTAACTTTGCAGAAGCTTTGTTTTATCAGTAATGGCGTGGCTGGAGTTGCTGCACACACGCTGTTACTATAGAAATGATAAAACATGCTCGTCAGAGAATTAATACTACGAACACTCTGATAGTAATGTGTAATAAGAAATGAATCAACACTTTCATCAGGTGGACGCAGCAGGCACCGCGAGGATGTTGTTACATTTGTTGCAAGTCTCATTCATACCAGGTAGAAAAGCTAAGCGCTGTGCTAACTAGCTGCTACAGTACACACATTAGCTAGCTTTTTCGAGCGAAGAATCTGGTTTGCTACGATACCAACACTGATTTGAAATAATATAATTTTTTTGTTGTTGTTCCTTTATTTAACTCAGGCAAGTTATTTAAAGAACGATCTTCATCTGTTGAATTTACAGTATCCGAAAAGAAACATACGTCCTAGCTGCTAATATAAAATGAATTCGTATATTAATCATTCTAGCTAGCATGGATCAAGGCAGGTAACTAAAAAATTGCCAAGTTCTCTACATACATAAATTTGAGTTAAGAACTTTCAAAGATGTGAAAATATTTCTGGGCATGTCCAAGTTAGATCACAGGTCCGGTGCGTGCAGTGTGCATGATGAGGCTGGCACCGCCAAGATGCGCTAAGCAATAACGACGAAGGCGAAGGTGAAAATAATTGACAGGATGAAAGAGAAGGCAGACATCGCTCATTCTTTTAACATGAATTCTTCAACCATCGGCACGATTCTTAAGAACACTCTACTGTCAAAATACTGCGCATAGCCAATGGTCTTATTATCCTAGTACCCCTATACTGTATATATTTGTTGGAGTTACGAGCAAATTGGACTTACATATACATTAAGTATACAGTATACGAATTAGTTACTTCGAGGGTTATATAAAACCCCCAACCTTACCAGAAAGTATAAGGGTTCTTTTCCTACATCCAAGCCTACAATATATATGCACTATACAGTACTGTACTACTCATGTTTTAGATCATTATTTATTTTTGAAAGAATTGTCTTCACGCTCACTCACCAGCTCAGAAGAACTGCCCGTGAGTCCTCTTCCTGTTTTCCTCACGGACCTAAAATGCACAAAAAACAGACTTAATTACTAAATATATACAGTTTTTACGATTCCTCCTGTAGCAATTATTGCATGTCGATTCGAGCGTCTGCTATTCGCAGCTTTTTCACTTAAATACTCGAAAACAAAAATCGCCATTCCTTCCTGAAAATCGTAGGATAAGAGCATTGAGAAAGCCAGTGTAGCAGTAAAACATACATAAAGATACACCCTAATAAACACCAGGATAATGTAGGTGATAGATTAGACGTTAAATAGCGTAGATTGATATTTAGTGCTAATGAAGTGAAAATGCAGTCTATTTTACGGTGCTTATTGGATGCGATCACACCGAATTAGCAGCCTTTAGACCCGTAAAAACGCCCGCATGCAATTAGACGCAATGGAAGTTCACGCAGGAGCGCTGAGCTTTCAGATTTCACTCTCCGAGCGACTCTTAACAATTAATTTCAGGTTAATTTTCTGATGATCATTGAATGACTCGAACCTTGGGGCAAACAGATCATGTTTTATTTTGGATTCATTAAGTAACGCTGCTCGATTTAAACACTACTACTACTGCTGATACTTCTACTACTAGTGTCATTACTACAAATAATAATACTGCCTCCATGGTCACTACCACAACTGCAGGTACTATCGATAATACTGCCACTACCCCAGTACTGCTACTACTGCTTCTATTCCTATTCTATTGTTACTACTTCCACTACCACCACTACTGGTATTACTCCTGCCACTACTCGTACCACAAGTGCCACTGCTGCTGCTACTGCGACTGCTACCACCGTTAGCACCCCCATCATTCACATCACTCACATATTGACGCTATGTCTATGTCACTACAATAAATTAAGTTTGTAAATGTAACTAATTCTGTTTAATGTGTTTAACACAATTGTAATTTTAATAATTAAAAAAAACACACACACACACACACACACACACACACACACACACACACACACACACACACACACACACACACACATTTTGGCATTATTTACCAGTTTTCATTTTTGTTACATTACATTTTGTTACAACTTACAAACCTATTTACAATTGACATATTTTATTGAGTTGATATGAATATCCTTTTGTTCAGTTGGAACAAATTCCAATTAGTTTTAAAGGAGGCATAGAGTGGTTATAACACATTTATAAGCATAGCATAAATCTTTTATAAGCATCATAATTTAGGATTTTGTGACGTATACCACAATGTGTTTGTGATTTCTATTTGAATTCATTAATTATAGTATAAGTTATTTTCTTACTTTTATTAAGTGCATGTTCAGGAAGAATTGAGGAATTTAACATTTTTGTGTGTGTGTGTGTGTTAACTGTTCCTATGTCTAGAATGTGCTATCACATTCATCTGAACTAATCTGAATATTTTAAAACACAAATTAAATGCAATTTTACTTATTTATAAAAACCCACATTGCATTTTTTTTTTTAAATCCCAGAAATTAAAGCGATAATCAAAGTTGTTTATTAAAAATGCATTATGGTTTTATGAAGCATTATGGGTCAGCTTTTACACCTGTCACAAATAGTTTATTACAGTAATAATTTTGATGTGTGTAAACATAATGATTATTGATCACAATCAGCGATTTTGGCTTTTCCGGATAAAATCATACCGACACATAGAAAAAGCATCTCGAGTTTGTACGTAAGATTAAAAAATGCTTATGAATGTGTCATAAACAGAAATGATAAAACAGAAGTAAGAAGACACAGTCTCTCTCTTACACACACACACACACACACACACACACACACACACACACACACACACACACACACACACACACACACACACACAGGGACAGATTTATAGTGCCCTCTGGATGCACTGCTGAGGACCCCTGCTCTAAGCCCCTCGTGTCTCTCCATCCGAGTGAGATATAGTGGCGTATTGATCTCAGTGCCACTTCATTTCGCAATAACTATTACACTATTTTCTCTCCGGGCTGCGGCTGGCCGCTGATTTATACCGCACGGCTATTTGCATTAGCACTTTCACAGCAGACATACTGTACATGCAGTGTTGAAAACGCTGTTCAGCAAAACACATGCTCAGGAACTCACCAGGCGATGTCATGGACTCACTTGCATATTCTTTGACTCAACATGATTATTTTCATGCCAACGTGTTACAAGTACACACGCTATATATTTACCAAATTCACAGGGGATGGAGCCTATCCCAGAGCACTTGTAGCACAAGGCAGTGTACACCCTGGGGCCAACCCACCTCATGGCACAAGCACACTCTCACACCCAATCACACATAATTAACAATTTTGGAAACACCAATCAACCCATGATGCATGTTTTTGGACAGTGGTGTACAGGAGTACAGTATCCTGCCAAGCATGGAGAAAACATACAAACGTCTCACACACACACACACACACACACACACAGACCAGAGGCCATATTCAAACCCACAACCCTGAAGGTGCAAGGCGACAGTGCTAGCCACTAAGCCCAGTGGTGCTCCGTGATTGATTAACTGTACTGATCTGGGATTAGACACCAGGGACAACAACATTCAGTAGTGAGCGAAATGAAAACTGATGATCTGTGATTGCACGTTGTGTCCAATAGCATTAAGTGACTGGTCATTGGGAATAATGGTGATTAGTGATTGGTTGATGGGAATAATATTGATCAGTGATCGGTCTTCAGGAATGGCAATGCCTTGTTTGGAGCTTTAGTGATGCGTGATTAGCTGTTAGGAAAACTGTGAGCAGTGATTGGAATAATAATGATCTGTAATTTGTCACTGGGTGTAATGAGCAAGATTAGCCACTAGTTTTTAGGTGCTAGTTTTTAACACCGCATCTGCATAGATGATTCTCTGAAGCTCATTTAGAATATTTTCCCTACCTAACTTTACCCGGTTTGCAAAAAAATATGGATTCTGACACCAAAACCTACCCACACAGTCTGTGAAATCAAGCAGCACTAGTTAGCGACACCTAGCACACAATACACAACATTTCAGCTTGGCCAGAAGTACAACATTCATAATTACAGTAGATCATTACATTTTGGAAAATGCCACCTTCTTCCACCTTATGAATGTTAATGCTAGCTACAGATTCTTATAGAATTAATAATAATGAAAAAAAAGATAAGCTAATTTATCTAACAAGCTAGTAACTAACTTACGCTAGTTAGTGACATACTTACTCAGCATTATCTTTGAAAAGTGCCAAGTTATTGAACATAACCATGATAAACGTATACTGTAACCTTTTTGGCCAACAAGCATTATGTAGTTTAGCAGCTCTACTTCTGTAGGAGTAAATCGCAGCTTAACTAGCTACTGTACATTCTTGAAATAGAGACTCATTTACCTGGGCCTGTATTAACTAAGCATCTCAGAATCACTCTAAGGAATCGCGCTTTAGGTTAATTTAGGACTGAAAATATTCCTAGCTCAGAGTAGGACACAAAAGTTGTGTATAAAGCTTCCTACTCTTACTTTCAGCGAGAAGTAGGACTGCACCGAGGTGAGCGTATGATGTCATTTTTTATGATACCGAGAGGCGCAAAATAGGCTGCACATGGTAGTTTTGGCTGTAGTTTCCTTTATGCACATAGATACAGCTTATAGATACATAAGAGGATACAAAAAAGTATTTAATTCTTGTCCAAATGTATCTTTTATGAGCTCTGTGTCACTCAGTGTTAATAAAACGTCTCTCCAGTATTACTAAACGCCATTTCCTTGCTACTCTTAACCAGTTTGGAGCTCTCTACAAATTGCTCCTACTCTTACTCCTAAAAGTAGGACCAAAATTAAAATCGTCACCCTGAGTATTTATGGCACGACTTCCTCCTCTGAGACTCTTAGTTAATATGGGCTTTGAAACGTTCACTGCAGACCACTAGGTATGTGTAATTACCTCTGTATGTGTTTTCAGTATGTGTTTAGAAGCATGCATAGCATCCGTGTACAGTATGATCAATTCCGAATGGTGAAGGTATAAAAGAAATGAGCCGAAATCTCTTATTACATTCAGACATCATGTTCCTCTGTAGTTCAGGGACAATAAGAGGCTCACACACGCAATCTTGTGATATGACGGATTCCTGTGATACGGCTAATTATATAAGTAAGAATCCATTTTAAAAACCGTTGCTGTTCCTTTTGATTTCTTCAGGAACGACAAACAAAATACTACTTTTAAATCTGTAATCTTGGGTTGATAGTAATGTTTCATTATGCTAGGAAATATTAATAATAATAATAATAATAATAATAATAATAATAATAATAATAAAGCTCTACTGTAGATGTTCTCCCTTTATTTCTCAGTAATGCACTTATCTCAGAATTTCACTAGTGCTTGGATACCATTAAGGCAGAAAGTTTTCTCAGAACGCCGGAGCCATGATCGGACTGCCTGAACACTTTTTGTCTGAGTTCCTGTAATGTGCAAGTGGTGTTGGTGAATGATTGTGAGTACAGTTCACACAGACAGATGCGTTTTAACAGATCCTATATAGAATCTGGATACAAGTGGATACAAATGCAGATACAATTAAGGGCACTATTTGCGAACAAGACGGTTTTTAATACTTTTTGACTAGATTTGCTCGGACAATTTTGTTTAAACGATTACATGCGGAAAATGAAAAATAGTTGAATTTCGTACAACTTTACCTACGTTTCAGCTCTGAACTGTGAACTGGAATGATGTGGCTGAGGTCGAGAAACTTTCAAAGCCAGAAAAAAATGTAAGCCACACCAACGTTTCAATCCCAATATATCAGGCTTCGATCCAAATATAGATACAGATATGCAAAGCTCTACGCAGATACATATACAGGATACAGACTGCATTAACAGTCTGGTGTGAAACCATGCACTGGTTTCCGATGCCATGCTGGTGCCAGCAGACCACCTAGTGACCATGGTGAGTATGTTCAGGCAGTGAGGCGGAGGAGAGGGAGGGCTCAGAGCCACGTGCCCAGCCTGAAATTCCTCCACTGGAGATTTGTAGAGGTTCGGCACTAAACAAAAGCGCCTAAGCAGGCAGCTCTAATTAACCACTCAGCTGTTTTATATCCGAAGGGTGTCGCTTCGGTGGTGGCATGCAAATCAGCGCTTCGTCCTCCGCCTCTCTCTCTCTTGCTCTGTGTGTGTGTGTGTGTGTGTGTGTGTGTGTACATATTCCCCCTCCCCGTTCCTCTGGCACAATCAGCTCTTTTAATCTGAATACACGAATAAGCACGCAGTCAGGGCCGGCTGCCAAGTTACAGGGTTGCCAAGCGTGGCTATACAGGACAAGACACTTGTTGCCACGACGCCAGCCTGTTACGCCAGCCGGAGCGGCACGTGCTCGCTCAGACTGGCAGACGGCGGGCGGAGGGGTGGTGGCAGGCGAGGGGGGGGGGGGGGGGGGGGGGGACTGGGTTGTTGTCAGATAGGCACGTGTCGCACCAATCCGGTCTCACTCCATCCTGGCAGCAACACATTCACTTCATTCATGAATAGACCCCATTCATATGCATGTGTAAGCTAATTTTATGCAAATGTGACAATGAGGACCAGGAGGCGGAGGCCGAGTGGAGGCGGGGGGAAAGGGTACGGGGGGGGGGGGGTTGGTTGTTTATATCGAATGCCTATTTGTCTGTGTGTGTGTGTGTGTGTGTGTGTGTGTGTGTGTGTGTGTGTGTGTGTGTGTGTGTGTGTGTGTGTGGGGACTTGCTATGGAGTTAATTGCCATCCACACACACACAGGGTAATCCGTCTGCGATGATGAAAAAGAGCTCAAACTTTTTTCCTCTTCAACTTTCTAAACTCCTCCGTTATTACGAGTAAAATTACAGCCATACCTCTTTGTTGAATTTTTCTGACATCTTTATAGTTAACAAGATTAAGCAATTATGGAAGTTTCATGGCAAAGCGATCAATCTCGACTTTTATAGACTGCGAATTCAATTCCTGGATGATTAAAATTCAGCAGATTGATGCAAAATGCATTTTAGTGCTTCAATTCAACTTCAATTAAATGACTCGTCCAGACAAAAAAAAAAAAAAAAAAAAAAAAAAAAAAAGAAAGAAAAGGAAAAAAAAACATGAAACATTTTTTTTTTTTTGGTGTTATATTACTATTTCAAGATGATTCTCTCTCTCACTCACTCACTCTGTAAGCCACTTATTCTGTACAGGGTCACAGGAGGGCATGGAGCCTATCCCATGGGGCACAAGGAGGGGTACAACATGGACCCGGGACGGGGTGCCACACACACACACACACACACACACACACATGCATTATGGGAAATTAGGAAATGATTAGCCTACTCTTTGGACTGTGGGAGGAAACCGGAGAACCCGGAGGAAACCCGTCACTCACACAGACTCCAGGTGGGAACTGAGTTCTTGACCCTGAAAGGTGTGGGAGTTTAAGTGCTACACTTCAAGCCACAGTGCTAACCACTACACCACCGTGGTGCCTTTTTAAAACCTGGGCTCATGCAGGATTTGGATCTGGGACCTTTCGCACCCTAAGAGGAAGTCATGGCCCTAGACCAACCAGCCAAATTTCCTCCAAAACCTCAAGCCATTTTACACTAAAATCATTTAACTTCAACAGAATTTACAGGGTGTAAAGGGCGAGGTGCTGACATGTCAGGCATGTGTGTGTGTGTGTGTTAGCCTACAGGTCACACCCTGATCCCATTCCTCCCCTCGAGCCTCTAGTGTCACCCCGCTCCCATCAGCATTAATGCTTTTCCTTTCACCTGCCAGCTTTTCAACTCGACACACTCAGCCGTGATTTAGAGGCAGCAACAAACCTGTCCCGTTTCCACGCAGACGTTATTGATAGACCGTCACTTTAAACTCCGGCTAACTGCTAATAGTTATTTTATAGTGCATACGTCAAGTTTGATGTGAAGCGAGGCTTTTTTCTCTTCACACCCCCCCCCCCCCCCCCCCCCACCCCCTCCTCACTTTTGCCTATTTCAATATTTGAAATATATGTACCACCTCACCGGTGTGTTAATAACAGCTCGAACACAGCTCAGTATTAAAATGCAGCTACTGTAATGTACTTTTATTGCATTAGCGCCTCAGAAAGTTTATATTCTTATATGCTAAAACATGATGCAATCTTCGGTTAAACACTTTTTCCCCGCACCGTTTTAACGGGGACTGAAGAATGTGGGGGCGGAGTTTGAAAAAGAGCGCTTGCACAATCGCGCACAAAGCTTTCGAACGAAAACATTACGGTTTTTATGTCCTGACATCATTTTATTTATTTACACGTACAGTAGTTATGTTGTCTTCTCTGCGCCATCGGAGCGAAATGAAGCTGAATCCCGAATGGCTTCCTGTCCGCCATATGCGCTCACCGTAAAGGGGGTTTATTATGTAACATATTTACTGTTCTGTATGTCTGGAAATGTAAAGCATATCCTACACACAACTTCCATTTGCTTTTATATGAAAAATTGAAAGTACTGGCACCCCTACAGCTCGGTTTGTTTTATTTTCCGGCATTACAACAAACACTGCTGGAACTGCGACTTCCCCAACCGCAAAATGGATTCTGAAAATGAAAGACTTGTTCTCACAATTTTCCCTCCTTTTTTTTCCCCCCGCACTAAGATCAAAAGTATTGGCACCCTCTGGCTTTTGTCTGTTTTTTTTTGTTGTTGTTGTTGTTGTTGTTGTTTTTTGCCCTTTGGGTTACAACTAAATCTTGTGTTCAGATGTAAAAATCCAAATTTAGCATGAAAGAAAATTCAAAATTGTTTTACTAATCTTCAATATATTAATTTTTGCTATACTATTTCCCTTTGGTAGCAATAAAGTTCTCTCTCTCTCTTTCTCTCTCTCTCGCTCTGTCTGTCTATCTAATCATGTCCATTATTAGTCTTCTCCACACATCATGCAGAGAATACTCATCCACTTTTACAGGATATGTGATGAGAAAAAGCTCAGGGACTTGTGGGTAGCTGTTGATTTGTATTAGTACCTGAGTTTAAAGAATTAAGCTCCTTGCTACTTGAGAATGTAAAAGCACTCTATCTATCTAAAGTACACTGGTACCTCTGCCACGCCTCGCAAATTTTCACCTTAAGGACTGAAATTTTGCAAGAAATTCGCCTTGGCATACAAAGCATTTTCAGCATACGAGCAAATGTACTTTCGGTTAAGTGCACTGCCAGGAGCTGCTCAAAATTTGTTTGCGGCAGTGGAAAGCCAAGCAAAGCGAGTTGACTTTTTTTGTTGTTGTTAATTTTGTGCAAGATTTAGTGAACACATAGCACGATGGGTCCCAAGAATGTTATCAAGGACGGTAGCAAGAAGAAATGGGGCTGCTGTCAGATTTGTTTTTAAAGCAGCCGGTGGCAGGAGGAATCATAAGTTAAGGTTAAGTGAGGTCTAATATCTATTAATTTCACACTTTACTTCACTTTAATGTCTTTTCTAAGTGTTTTGATTGTTTTTATATACTAACTACTATAATATGATTATAGTGTTGGAAATTGGTAATATTGTTAATGTTTTTGAGTGGCTGGAACGGATTATCTGTATTTACATTATTTCCTATGGGAAAATGCGTCTCACAATATGAAATTTCTCCTTACGAGCTCGTCCCCGGGACGTATTAAATTTGTATGCCGAGATGCCGCTGTACTCTATCTATGTAAAACAGATCTGGGAAAAAAAACTCCAAAATATAAAAATTCTGTCATTCATTTTCCCTCTCTTCATAAGGACATGAGTGTCCATGTGTTTTTGCCTCCTTCCTCAAAAGCCCTGCCTCCCACTTGTCATGGATTAGGACGGCGTGAATAAAAGCACGGCTCGGCACGTGTGTGTATAGGTGTGTGTATGTGGTGCAATGAGTGGAGCAGGGCTACCAGACACCCACTTGTGCGTCGTTCTCAGAGAACCCCAATTTGCAGGGCATTAATGAGAGCACCTGCTCGGCATTGTGCATCGGTGCCTGGCCTGCGCCATGACTTTTTTGTTTCACCACTTGAATCATCAGAGTCGATTGAAATCAATTTAACAACTGTGCCTGAGACTGATTTGAGTATGGAAATGCATCGTGGTGAAAAGTAAGATGAGGAGAGGGTTGAAACGAGCTAGGGTTAAACCTCGAAGCTATAAATGGGCGTGATGTACAGCGCTACCCGGAGCAGGATGCTTCATTTCCAGGATGATACGCAGAAACAAATCCGGGAAAAGGAACTAAGATATAAATGTAAAGAAAGAGACCAGGACAGCATTGATGGAAACTCATAATCAGGAAAAAAAAGAGAGAGAGAGAGAGAGAGAGAGACAGGACAGACACAAAAGAACAAAAGAAAACAACAACGAAAAAAAAAAGAAAAAAAACCCAGTAAGTGCATTTTCAGGAGATGCGATGCTACTTGTCATACAACAGTGGCTGATAGCACTCAAAGAGAAGGAAAAAGAATAACTGCATAAAAGCCCCCTAAAAATGAAAGAAAGGCTTGCAGGATATAGAGAGTGAGATAGCAAAAAAAAAAACAAAAAAAGGAAAAAAAGAGAAGGGGACGGGGGTGATGGGGGGGGGGGGGGGGGGGCGGTGGGTGGGTGTTGGTGGTAGAGGGGGGGGGGGGGGTTTGTAGTGTAGCGCTGCCTCGCCTCGAGTCGTCAGCAGAAGCCTTTCATTGTCCGGACACAAGGGACGGTCACAAAGGCACTGGAAAGATTCAATTAAGTATCATATGCACTGTCCTCATCGCCATGGTAACGGAAGAGCAGAAAATATTAATCAAGCCTTCACCTGAGAGAATGAGAAAAAAGAAAGGAAGGAAAGAAGTAAGGAAGAAAGAAAAACAGAAAGCTGGACATGCATCCAGGAGTCGACGGAATTTATCGGAAGGGGAAGCTTCTGTTCCTCAGCATCTCTCTCTCTCTCTCTCTCTCTCTCTCATGGTTTTTCATGCATTTATCTGGCTTTGAGCTGACAGAGATGCTCAGCCTACTTGACCCTGAAATAAACAGACTCGGCTCTCAGACAATGACCTGGTTACAACTCGCCAGGATTTTCCGCTTTCTAACTTCTGCACACTTGTATTACAAAGCTCCTAGGATTAACACTTTATATACATATCCTGTATTCCTGCATAACACATTACACGTGATGTTATGGGTTATCGTTGCTATGGTAACAACTCAGTCACACAGATTTGGGTGGCAGATGTTCTACATAAACATATCAAATGCGAAAGGGGTAATTTGGTGAAGTTTTCTGTAATAAGAAATGTTTATATATGGAAGGAGTCTCCAGTTTCAGCACTTTGTAACAGCAGGTGTGTTTTTACATGGATGCCAGAATTTCATTAATAATGTGAATAATATCCCTGACACCTCATTCGGAACAATCTGACCTGACCCGGCCTGATAGGAATGGATCATAGGAATGCTTCTATTCCCGAGCATAAAACTCTCTCGCACCGGGCTTTACTTTGGACTTTCACTCACTGGGTCTCAGGATGAGGAAGGAGCTCTGATAGGCTCAAATTCCACACAAAGATAACCAATTATAATGCAGGAGGCGGGATTTATCACAAGAAAAGGTGAAGTCTAAACTACCCTCAAAGTTATAAATATTTCTTCTTGGTTGTATTAAACTGATTAAACCTTTCGCACCCAAACCAAAGCCGATCTTATCGGTCCGTGTAAACAGTTAAGCTGGAATTTTTCCGTCGTTTTCATCATCTGGCGGTTTATTGGGGGGAAATAGCGGCCGAACAATCAGAATCCAGATTTCTGCATTAACACCTGCATTTGCCCACATATACAGTATAATAATGTGTTATATAACTCAAGGACTCAAGCATTAAGACCTATTCTATATCCTATATTTACCTAGGCTGTGTCACATGTTACAGCAACATAATTCATACGGAATTTATAGAAAGCGTTTTCCTGATATACGACTCCAGCAACACATATGCGACTAATGTGTAGACTAATCCAGATGCAGAATTTTCCATAACGCGTGCCTCAATGTGATGTTGGGGATCGGTAAATAGAGTAGCGTCGCGTTGCATTTGAAATCCCAGAGGCTCCTTCCTTTCTCCTGTGTCTACAATAACTTTTTTTTTTTTCATCTCGCTTCACAACCATGTGCTGATGCCATCTGTAAAGAGATCGCATCTTCTCTTGCTCATGCACCGCTGCATTCATTAGCTGCACACCATCCGCGAAAAAAAGGACGACAAAAAAAAGGTAAATGAAATGTTTTCGTTCCTTCGCATGTCTGTTTTTACACATTTTTTTTTTCCTCCAGGAAGAGGCGCATTCAGGTAGATAGATAGAGAAAGAGAAGGATAGACCGAAAGAAATATATATATATATATATATATAGAGAGAGAGAATCCTCAGCTTCGTATTGTTCCAGACTTGAAAAAAATTATGACAATCGCTTTCAATCATCCTCGGCTGCGCCGCTGCTTTGGCGCATTTGGCTGCGTGGCACTGAGGAGGGGAAAAGTTGAGCATTGTTCTGTTTGATGAAACTGTGGAGTGTTTGCTCGCTGTCTGCAGGGACCGTCTTGAAAACAAGCTATCTGAAAACTCCCCCCGCTGTGCGAAATGTTAAATAAACAAAGGCACGGATAAACAAAATCCCTCCATTTTAATGTCACCGAGAAGAAAGCCCACGTTTTAATGCTACGATTGCGGCACCGAGCGATGCCGGAGCCCGGGCGCAATTTTTCCTTTTTTTCTTTTCCCCCTCTATAAACTTTACCTTTATCTCTCAGGCGCTCGGAATTATAATTGCTCGAGGTAATTATTGCATTTATGAAGGAAATACCTTAGGCTAAAGGACAAGGCTAAGAATAAAAAGGTGAAAAATGTTTAGAAGCGCTATAGGCTAAAAGGGGAAACGTGTTAAGGAATGCCTGGGAGTGATTCGTCTTTCTTTTTCGTTCATCGGGAGCTTGTCGCTAATCCTCAAGGCCTATTCGAGGCAAATTCTGTGCTTTAATTTTTTTCTTTCCTCGAGATTTGTGATTTGCGTACGCTTGAGAAATGCGAAAAAAGGGTTTGCAGATACACATTCACGAGAGACCAAACACGAGACATTTGTGGACAGAAAACAAAAAAAAAATTGACTAACATAAAAGTGGTCATCGATCAAAGAAAGAAAGAAAATGAAATACAGGTGAGGCAGGAAGACGGACGGAGAGATAGCGAGCAGCGGCAGGAAATTAAACACTTGCTTTTGCTCGGCTCTTATCGCAAATATGGACGACAAGTGAGCCGTACTGTAATATATGAGATTTAAAATTCGAATACACTGTGAGGTTTATTAACGAAGGTTTTTCTTTTCTTTTTCTTTTTTTTTTTAAATGAAAAGCTAATCAGTGAACACCTTCACAAATTTGTAAAATCTGAGGAACTTCTGAAGAACAGCACAGCTATTTAGTTGGTTAAATTTTACAAATTGGACGAATTTTGGTGGTAAATTTTTTTTTTCCAGGAGCATTTACTCTGAATCTATTTAGCGACCCAAAAAACAAGTTTTGTATCTTACCAAAATGTTTTAATCCACATCTAAACGAGCGACGGAGCTGCCTGACTTCAAAGTGCACAATTGCCGTTTTTAATTTTTTTTTAATAATTTCTTCGATTTTCTATTCGGACGTTTAAATCACATTTATTGCAATTACACTAAAACTGACTTGAATGAAAAGCAATCTAAAATATCATCCAGAAATGAAGACACAGAAGATATTAGCTATTCAATGTAAGCGAAAGTAATGGCACCCTGTAAAAAAGGAGGAATGCTTGGCTGAGCTACACAACTTGGGAAAGGTTTGTGTTTAGTCACCATTTCCGTCGTTCTGAGAGATTTGCCTTTTATGGTGTTATGTGGGTGGAGCTACAGTAAATGTAAATCAGCTGAACGTGCTCGGAAGTGTATAGCTGATTGGTGTACATCAACATGCACGTGTTATTATGAAGATCAAAAAGATTTTAGAACATCAACAGTTTTATTTCAGTTTGACCTCATTTTTGACAATTTTTTTTATTTAAGACTAAGCCAAAGACTAAGATTATCTCTCTTTTCATGATAGTTTAAACTGCTTCCTTAATTACTTCCACTAAGGCATCGAGTCACATCAAGGCACCTAAATATTTCAGTGATGACCTGGGATCACGGAATAGCACCAGAACATTTAAAATCATTCCTGTGATGGGCTTAGTGGAAAGATTAATTGTTCATGTTAATGCATTATTTAAAATTACTGCGTGAACCAAGTGAAGGTGAACAGGTAGGTAGAGGTAGGTTTGTCCCTCTGAGGTTGCACTAAATGCTCTATGTAGAATCTACGTCTTATGAAGAACCCTTTAAGGAAGATTGAGTAATAAGTAATAAAACACTTGAATCCTGTAATAGGAAAAAAAAAATCCACAATGTGTTAGTTTGATGAGCCAACTCACTAAACTGTGCAATATTTTTACATAACAGCATGTCGTTGTACAACATTTTGGCCACATTTACAATTATGTATTCATTAAGGAATGCCACGTCACCCTCTATATCCATTGCAACATCCACTAAACTAGTTAATGCCTCTTACAGTATGTTATAGCTACAGATAGTCCTCAGACATTGCAGCTTTACTCCGAAACTGGAGACTCCTTCCATCATGCCCTGACCACGACACCTCCAGATGCAACTCTCTCATTCATATCCTTCATTTGTGCTCTTGTGAATGAACAACACAAAAGTGTGAACAGTCACTTCTGAACTTCCTTAAGTGTGAGGAACAAAAAAAAAATCCGTACAGTCCACCAATTCATCACTGATACTGCGTGAGAGGAACTTGGTGGCGTACCCATGATAGGGTAAGTGTGTGTAGACGGGGTTCAGGCGGCCGGGTGGAGGTTAGGAGAGGAGAGAAGAGGGCCAGAATGCGGAGGCAGTGGTATAGATTGGCTGCCCTGACCGTGGCCACTTCCAGAAACAATTTAATTCCCCAGCTCCAACCATCTCCAGCTGATCTCCCCCTGCAAGGTCATTAAGCCCGCCCCAGAAGGTCACATGATTAATGAGTGACAGAGCCCCTGAGCAGTAACATATATGAGTGTACCTCAAAGTCATTAGACAGCATGGCTGGGAGAAAATGAATGACCAGGGACGAACTGCCCCTCACGGAGGACCCCCAGAGCCTCATCATGGAGAGCAGAACGTAGGTGCTAACACACACACACACGCACACACACACACAAATGTATAGAGGAATATATTTCACTGTCAGGTCCGGTTCAAAAATATCCTCAGAATTAATTAAAGTGGCAAGGAATTGCTTGTGGTTTCGTAGCCATCACGAGTGCTCGCCATTATGACCAGAGCGGAAATGAAAGGATGGACGTGAGGAATGAAGCACCTGGAAGCTTTATTAGTTAAACTAAGAACTCAACCAGGACATTGCGTCCTTGGATCATCGTAGTATTCACGTGTCCTTGGAGTGATGTCATCAACTAGCATGAAGCAAAGGTTTATAAATGGTCAAAAATATGCAGGAGAAGAGAGCATCTGGGATTTATAGTAAAGAGGTCCATCCATCCATCCATCCATCCATCCATCCATCCATCCATCTATCTATCTATCTATCTATCTATCTATCTATCTATCTATCATGTAGAGCTGAAAGCTAGCATCTCAAAATGGGGTGTTAAGGAATGCTCTGGAGGACACACACACACACACACACACACACACACACACACACACACACACACACACACACACACACACACACACAAATCCCTATTTCACACTTATTTAAGAGCGAAGGGTGAACGAGAAGAAAAGGAGCAAATAAGGAATAACGCAGGAGGGGTTTCCACTTTCCGAGCAGCGAATCAGGAAGTTGGAACCAAATCACGACTTTCTCTCGCACTTCTTGTGAAAAATCCTTGCACGCTTCCGCTTTAGCGTGAAACAAGCAAACCTAGCGTTCTGCCTTTGCAATAAAGCTGTATGGAGCAAAGTGTAGAAATTTCATCCTATACACAGGACACGAAAGCACCTTCGGTTAAGTGAATGAAGAAAATAGGAAGTCGATTAATATTTTTTGTGATCCTAAACAGCTCAAAGATCAGAAATCTCTGACAGGTTCTGGATGTTTAAAAGAAAGCATATATATATATATATATAGTATATGTCTAGTATACCAGTATAATATAGGACAAGATAAATGTTTTATTGCATTTAATTGCAAAATAGTTTGCTGTTAAATTCGTTTTCACAGAATATGATTTTAAAAATACATTACAAATAAAGGTAAGCACTTTATTTATTTTTTTTTGCTCATATACAATTCAAAACTACACAGAATATTACAAATGAAACATAAAATTGTACAAAATATTTCAGATATGTAAAAAACATACAGTATATTCAATGATTTTGTTAACTAAACCTAATATTGTTACACCTGACCAACTTGTAACCTGGTCGAAAGAAAGAAAGAAAGAAAGAAAGAAAGAAAGAAAGACTAACTAAACTAACCAACTAACGATCAGGAATTCTGCTGTGATTCTATTATGAAAAAGAATGACTTCTTTGCAAGTGATATTATTTTAAATAATCAAAGGTAATCAATAATATCAAAGTGTATTTTGTTATCAAAATAATATCAAAGTGTATTTTAAGATTACAGTTTATTATTTACTGTTAGAACAAAAAAATAATAATTTCATCCTGCATAAGGACGTTTTAGATCTAGAACCATACACAAAGTGCTTCCAGTACAGAAAAGGTTCCTTTTGTTAATTGAGAACCTTTACGTATCTGAAGAACCCCAGAGGAACCTTGTTTTTTGTCATGGAGTCGAAGTCTGTGAGAGACTGTACAGTCCAACAAT
Organism: Clarias fuscus; assembly: GCA_030347435.1. Taxonomy (NCBI): domain Eukaryota; kingdom Metazoa; phylum Chordata; class Actinopteri; order Siluriformes; family Clariidae; genus Clarias; species Clarias fuscus. Next base: position 2,583,635 of record CM059219.1, on the reverse strand, counting down.
GCAAAAATGAGATCTTAGTTAGAGTTAACATATATTATTGTAAGTTTAGAATAAACCAAATATAAGCCAAATATACAGCACTGTGCGAAAGTCATGACCCCCTCATTTCTTTGGTAACAACCTCAGCAGCAGCCTCATTTCCCCTCTCGTCTGTTCCACCACTCAGCATTCAGTCATCATCTGCAGCTGTTTCTCACTGCCTCATGCCTCAAGTTAGATGATAAAAAAAAAGAAAGTCTGTTTTTTTTGGTTATTTTAAGAGTGTATGTTAAATCTATTTCTAGACATATTTGACTATTCTGTAAAAACCTATTTTGCTAATTTATCCACTTGAATTTAGAAAGAAGCAATAATAAAAGAAGCTGTAATAAGAAAATATAAGCTTGAAAAGAAGCAGAATATGTCAATATTAAAATTGGTTTATGGTTAACTTTTAATAAGAAATAAAGATACATTTGACTAGATTTAAAATAATGTCACTTGCAAAGAAGTCATTCTTTTTCATAATAGAATCACAGCAGAATTCCTGATAATTAGTTGGTTAGTTTAGTCTTTCTTTCTTTCTTTTTCTTTCTTTCTTTCTTTCTTTCTTTCTTTCTTTCTTTCTTTCTTTCTTTCTTCTTTTCAAGCCTTTCTTTCTTTCTTTCCAAGCTTTTCTTTCTTTCTTTTTCTTTCTTTCTTTCTTTCTTTCTTTCTCTTTCTTTCTTTTTTTCAAGCCTTTCTTTCTTTCTTTCTTTCTTTCTTTCTTCTTTTCAAGCCTTTCTTTCTTTTTTCTTTTCAAGCCTTTCTTTCTTTCTTTCTTTCTTTCTTTCTTCTTTTCAAGCCTTTCTTTCTTTATTTCTAAATTACCATAATTTCAATTTTAAAAAAGTCTTGTGATTTTTCATTATTTAAAATTTGAAACGTTCTCAACATGACTGAGAAGACTAGATCTGATCTACAGAGCATCATAGTTTGGTCAGTTAGCTGACACTATATTTTTTTTGTTTGGTTTTCTTTATTTCGATTTGAGCTCTGCATCTTTGCAGACAGGGTTTGACAGGGTTCTAAGTAGAATGTAGAACTTTAAGACGGCTTTAATAAATGAGGGTTTGATTTGTAAAATAAAATAAAATGCAAGAAAAATAAACAAATGCATTTATTGTAAATAAACTTCAAGAATTGTCTCATTAGCTGCAAAAAATAGTTGTTGAAAAATAATTATGATATTATATATATTCTGTTGTTAGCATATCAGCATCTAGCACATTCTCTCTCTCTCTCTCTCTCTTTCTCTCAGTATCACTCACTCTTTTTGTCCACCATACTCTAATCTCTCTACACCTCTGCACATCTCTATACAACAAATCTGCAACAAAAAGAAAACCCTCCAATGCCAATAGGAAAGATTCAAATGAAAATTATTTGAAAATACTCAAAAAATCATGTCAAAAACAAAAATGTATGGACGAAAAAAAAAACATAAAAAGAAAGAAAATAAAACATGTGAATTATTTGTGATTATTCATGCGTGAAGGTCATGTGACTTCAGTTGAAAGCGGGACTCTGTCGATCGCATTGCATCAGCCTGCATTACAAACCAAATGCCACGCTAAAGATCCAATGACACCTTGATATGCTTCATTTTCTTGTCTTTTCTGGCCTTTTAAAAGCATGCATGTGTATGTGTATGTGTGTAAGAGAGAGAGAGAGAGAGAGAGAGAGAGAGAGAGAGAGAGAGAGAGGAAGTAGAGAGAGGAGGCCATGCTGAGAGAGGAAAATGGGCTAGAGGACATTTCACGCTCCTAGTGGCCGCTGAATTGAAATGACTGCGGCGTGGCATGATTTGAAGGTCAGGAGACACCGGATTATATTCCTGGTGCTGGAGACGGGAGAGGGGGATGAAGGGTGGAGGAATAAACAACCTCTCCTCCTTTGCTCTCCATTCTGCCTTTATTTCTCTCTCCCTCTCTTTCTGATTGCAGGACAGGCTGAAAGGAAACACCGGAGCACCAAATCGGTGGACGCCATTACTCTCAGACATTCTATTTATTTATTTATTTATTTATTTATTTATTCCTCTGTGTGTCTATTTCTTTGTCACGGTTACTTTCAGAGCAAAAAAAAAAAAAAAAGATAGGAAGATATGGACAGAAGGAAAGAAAGAAAGAGAGAGAGAGAGAGAGAGAGAGGGAGAGAGAGAGAGCATGTCCTACACAAATAATAACATCCGGCGTGTCCCGTTCCGATGGCGAGACTTAATAAAAAACAGAGCGGGATTGAATTATCATATTTTAACCGGATGTGTTTTCAGTTTGAATGCACGACTCTGCCTTACAAATGATCAAAACACTTTCTGTAGGGAAGCACAAGGCTATTGCCATCTCTCTCTCTCTCTCTCTCTCTCTCTCTCTCTGACACACACTCTCTTTCTCCATCTTTTCTCTATCTCAAAAAAAATGTAGGATAAACAACAAGAACATAGAGGAAAATAAGATCATTTTCCTTTTCAGTTACTAATGAGAGAAGCTGCGATGCTGAGATACACAAATCTTTGTCCACATACAGTACACACAAACACACCACACATACAGGACACAAAACGATGATGATGATGATGATGATGATGATGATGAGACAGCAGTGTGACTGACAGCCAGGTCTGATTAACCAATGTACGGCTTTCTGTGTTTTTTATGCATATGAATACATATATATTAAATGTGTATATTTAAATGCTGTATAAGCATACATCATTGTTATAATCAGTCACAAAATATACAATAGCCTTATTCCTAACAATAAAGACTTTAATCGTCAGTAAAATTGAACAAAAAAGAGCTCAGGCTGGAATAAACAACCTGCGATTACAAAAACATTAAACGATCTATGAACGTCATACAACACATAACTCTTTATAATGCCATTATACATGCATTTTATGCATATAGTCTCCAGTTACCGATGAGGCTACAACACACTTTATAGCCACGTTTATTATGCGTCATGAATTTTATAGCATTTAGCGATATAAGGATTTTTAAAAATACAATTATAAGCCATTATAGTGCATTATAAATCATCTTAAGTAGACTGACCAGCCTTGGTATGTGTTTATAGAGACATTCTCAGAAAGCCATCTTTGGATATATTCATGAGTTGAATAATTTGGTTGTTGTTTCAAATTCCTGCTTTACAAGTATGTTATAACAAGGTGTTATGGCTGTATATAACCTACATTCGAACAACAACAACAACAACAACAACAACAACAACAACAACAACAACGACAAAAGCCATTCATTTCTATATGCCTTATGAATATATTCAAGCAGGTTATGAAGCATCTATGCTTTATAAATCATTTAAGAAACATCATTAAAGCTTGTGGTGGTGTTTATAATTAGTTTCAAATGCATTATAACACATTTTATCTTGTCGCAATGAGCTTCGTAATTATTACATGTTATGAAGGCTTTTTATAACGCACCAAGTGATTTATAACGCAGCGTAGTGGTGTGTATAATTCCTTATAAATGCACTGTAACATGATAGAAATGCATAATGCTTATCATAGACATGACCTTCATAGAAAATGTACTGTAGTATGTAAAATGTCTAATGATGATGAATTGTAAAGCATTCAGAAAATTAATAAAACAAAACAAAACATAATGTATTACAACCATCATGTGTGTATACGATGCAAATAAAAGGAAAGTACAATGCTTCGTAGTGTTATGAATGTAGTTATTATATTGTTACATGTTATTAAGTTATTATGAAGACATATTGTTTACATGACAACACTTAGAATTAAAAAAAATATATATGTGTGTTTAATTCATTCGGAAATTCTGGCTTTAAGTATATAATTGATATTTATTAGCGTGGCAAAAAATGTGTTTCTTTTGTTGTTTTTTTTTTATCTTTGTTGTTTATGTTGTTCATATTTTTATGGGCGGAGCTACAAATGAGTTTTGATGTCCCAACACCTATGCAATCTCCGCAGCATTGTATTGTTACAACTTATATACAGATTATTGCAAGATGTTGCTTTATAAGACATGATGCATAATACCTTAGCTACTGTTTTTGATGGTCAGGTTGTGGTTGTCATAGTAACGTTTACAAATCAGTAAAATAAAAAAAAAAGTACAACATTAAGATATTAGTTAAAATTCTACTAGGTGACAAATTTGAGCTAGTTATCTGGGTTCTAACCTTAACAAGTAGCATTGTAGTTATGTTTTAAAGGTAGGGGGAGTTTACTAAGTATTGAAGTATTGAATGCTCATATATAATCATATATTCTGGCATTTTTTGTTATTAAGCTAAAGATACAGAGGTCCAAGACAATATACAGTTAATCACCATTGATCATTGCAACATTATTCCATCTTCACCCAGCTGTGCATGTTCTGCTGAACTTTCGATCACACATTGTGAAGAAAGATGATCTAAAGGTTGCCAGAATGTTTTCGTTGTAACTTTAATGTTGAATTCTATTTTTAGATGCTACTCAATTTTTTGCTTTTATGATGTTAAAGGGAAAACCTAAAATAACCACCTTTCCCCCTTTTCTTCTAATTTCATCGCTTTATTCCTCGCTTTTTCATTTCATCAGTAACTGAAGGAAGAAGTGAAGGAACACATGACGTGTCTGGAAAATACAGTCCATTTTTATTTTTTATCATTTTTATTTCATGCCTGTGTAGTAAGGAGGTGTCGGCCGAGACGGTGGGTAGGTATATCTAGATTGTTGTGTGTCTGTGTTGATGTCTGTAAACACACACACACACACACACACACACACACACACACACACACACACACACACACACACACACACAGAAAATAAATAAATAAATAAAAGCATCCAATCCAATCCCAGTCTCTCTTCAGTCCTTATCAGCAGGAAACAAGACAGCTGATAGGCTAAGAACAGCTGTCAATCATCCAGCTCTGCCAATGAGGCGATTCCAATAATCGCAGCTTTGCAGAACACAAGCTCACTCCCCCAAATACCGGCTCTACACACCTTACACGCCGAGAATGCAAGAGATCAAGAGCAAATGTTTACATGTACCACAAACAAACAAACAAACAAACGACACACAAAAAAAGCCATTAATTTAACAGACCTTAAATTAAATTTAGGTACAAATAATCAAATCAAAATGAAATTAATGGAGAATTTTTTTTTTTTTTAAATTGGGACATGCACAGCAGCATTAAAGCATTGCACACACACACACACACACACACACACACACACACACACACACACACACACACACACACACACACACACACACACACACACACACTCACAAAGCAAAATGAAAAATGAAAAATAGTTGATGCCTCAAGCAATACAACAGTAATTGTATTTAAAAACAATTAACTTCTTACAATGAAACTCGCATTTAGAATTTTACATCTAAATTCTAAACGAAAAAGAAATGTGTTATAATATCCATAATAGTAAAACATTTCCTTTTTTGCTTTATTATCTTCATTATGTTTTAATCCATTTAATTGCTAATTGATTGGAATTCTATTTATTATCATAATCAGATAATTAAATTGAAATAGCTAAGGAGGATTTTTTTTTTTTTTTTTACTAATGAATTTAAAATGAAAAGTCAGAAATAGAAATGGCATAATAACATTAATCCAATTAGAGTATCTGTTTTAGGATGGCACACCGCAAATGATCAAATATGCCAAAGAGATGCAAAATTCTAAAATAAATAAATGCAATTATAAAAAATTATTGTGTATTATTGTTAAAGTCATGTGTATGTATGTGACTAGATAAAATATAGTGTGGAGAAAATATAATATAATATAATAATATATAATATAATATAATAGAATAGAATAGAATAGAATAGAATATAATAGAATAGAATATAATAGGATAATAATGAAACAAATAGTAACAGAATGTGTGTATAGAATTCTCTGTCTCTCCAAGCTGCATCTTAAAGGCCCTTGAGACTCGAGAGAACGTTCCTCCAGACCCAGATGCAGGACACATTTGGTGTTCCTGCCGTTCCTCTACACCTTCACGCATCACACTCAATCCCACACCTTCACGGCCGCCTGCTCGACTTAAACCTTTATATCCGGCATTAATCCTGAGCTCGAGGTGCAAACCTGAGCTTCGGACACGTTATCAGGAAAAATGCCAGAAATCTCCCTGGTTTCTGCTGTACAGCACCAAATGTGACCTTCTCAAACACACACACACACACACACAGTCTCGTTAAAATAAATAAATGAATTAATAAAAAAATGTAAATAAAATACACATTTTAAAATGGTATAGAAGACATTATATATACATATATCATTCTTTTGTGTTTAAATATTTTAATTTCAATTATTTAAACTATATTTCAAAAACAACACAACATTCCTCATTATATTCCATATAGTTCGCCATTTTTATTTATATTATTGGTCATTTAATTTGAAAATGTTTTGCATTTATTAAGCGATTCATCATTTCTTACATTTTATTGGAGGTAATAATTTGTCTAAATTTGTGTGTTTATAGACATTTCTCTAATTGTCATTATTTCTTGGAATTTCTTTTTTCACTCCTTTTATTTCACAATTATTATACTCTACATTAAGTAAGGATTTTTATTTATATTTGTGTGTGTGTGTATAGATTTAACACAATTTTAACACACGTGTTTTCACACATATACACACTGAAGGCCTCACAATTATAGCTTATAGTTAAAGATTTAAAAATGAAAATCATTATTAATACACTGGGTAGGTACACATACAGTGATGTTTTTAGTAAATATGCCCCCCCCCCCCCCTCTAGCAAATGCGTATACACACACACACACACACACAGGATGAAGGGCTCTTGGCCCCGGGGGTGGTGGTGGCAGTATGGGGTAGTCAGGGTGAGGGGGGTAATGGGCTGTGCTCTGATAAATCTCACTGCACAGTAAGGAACCTGAGTTATTATCTGAGACATAACACATGACAGAAACAAACGCACTACACACACACACACACACACACACACACACACACACACACACACACCCACACACAAAAGCATGTCATTACACGTGTGCATATAGGAATAAGAGTTCAAATCATCTTCCGGTCGTCCAGTCTCACTGTGTGTGTGTGTGTGTGTGTGTGTGTGTGTGTGTGTGTGTGTGTGTAAGCATGTATGAA
>CM059219.1:2561438-2573938 GCA_030347435.1 Clarias fuscus | reverse complement strand
GTGTGTGTGTGCGTGCTCATGCATGTGTGTGTGTGTGTGTGTGTACTAACTGGAAAGCGAGAGAGAGAGAGAGAGAGAGAGAGAGAGAGAGAGAGAGAGAGAGGGAGAGATTTCACACCCAGGCTGCAGCCCTGCCTCCTGTCCTGACGGGGCTCGTGAATGCGAGCTGCTTATTTAGAGAGCCGGCGTGCGCTACCTGGCCGCTTAAAGCACGAGGCAACATCCAGAGTGCATAATTCCCCCCCCTCACACACTCCCTCTCTCCCTCCTGTGTGCTTACACACACACACATACACACACACACACATACACTCAAACACTCACACACTCATACACACACTCGGAGTTGCTGCTGGTGCTTTCTCCTAGCTCTACAGACTGGCTTCTCAGAGGTCTCTAGACTTTAGAAAGACACACACCAACACCACACACACACACACACACACACACTCACACGGGGATGGGATGGGATGGGACGCTCCATCCTGTCTCCTCGCCTACAAGAAATTCTCTTCACTACTGAGCACACAGACATGTTTATTAAAGACATCCTTGCATTTTTATTCATGCTCTTATTCGTATTGTTATTTGGTATTAGTGCAGGCAAAAGCCATCCATCCATCCAGGATACAAGGGGACTGTGTGTGTGTGTGTGTGTGTTTGTTTTTGTGTGTGTGTGAGTGTCTGATAAAACTGTGTATTAGTCAAATTTATTATTTATCACCAAGCCAAATTCAAATCCCCCCCCCCCCCCCCCCCCCCAGTCGCCTTCCTGCGGGTGGATTTGGGCCGAAAGAGGGGCGAGGAACAGGGTCTGGATTTTGGGAAGCCCTGAAGGGAGGTGAAAAGAATATATAAGATATTCATTTAATTTATTTATTTATTCAGACGGCCGCCTCACCTTATCAGCCGGGCTGTCGTTTAATGACATCAGCGGCAGCTTCTCCGAGCTGTCCGAAATCAGCCTGGCCCTCATTTTTCATCAAAATGACTTCAATTCACTCGGCTTCTCTCTCTCTCTCTCTCTCTCTCTCTCTCTCTCTCTCTCTCTCCCTCTCTCTCTCTCTCTCTCTCTTTTGCTCCTCATCTTCAAAATGGCACAATCCACAATTCCAACCAATAGACTGGTTTTACACTTTCATAACGGTCCAACCTGAACAAATTTCAGTGCTCCGACCAAACAAATAAACTATTAAAAAGAAAATCATGTAAGAATTGTTTTTTTTTTAAATCAAAGGATTATTCAAAAATGATCTTTAACATCTGTTGTTTATAGCTTTGTTACAGTAGAGCAAAAATATCTCAGTTTATTTCAAAGAACAACATTGAAAAATCTATTGAGTATTTGATTATTTCTTAATATTTCAGTATTGATTATTTAATTTATTTGACAAAAGAAAAAAGTGTTTTTTGTTGTTGTTGTTTTTAAAATAAGAACAATTCTCAGCACTGCACTTTGAAGCCGACAGATGCAAAAAAAAAAAAAAAAAAAAATCTTGAATCACCATATATCAATTAAACATAAAATCTCCACTTTGGCAAAAAGAAGTGAAATTCTGCCAAAATTCAACCAAAAATAAAATAAGGAAAATGTGTAAATTCATACCATTCATAAACATATTAAACATAAGTATATCCATTCTCTAAGATATATATTACGTCATATATTGTAGTAACTTGTACATAATGCTACGCATTTTACACGAGTTGAAATTCTTGGCTCTTTGTTTAAATATATTTAAAACAGTTTGGCTGCAAAACATATAAGTTTTTGAGGAAAAACATTTAATAAGAAGAAGTACGATTGGCTGACGGATTACTTTCACGATTTTGAAAAATTTTATAACTGCACCTGACACAAGATTGTCGCCGTGGATAAATCAGCTTGCAGTTGTGTTTTTCAGTATAAAAAATGTGCGCGTTATATGAAAATTTTTAAAAAAACGATACTGTGTTTTTGCGAGTCGTATTGGCAGCAGACTGGAACAAGAAGAAGGCGTTACAAATTGTTGCATACAAAACAATTTTAAATACACAGTTTGTTAAAGATCGTATTTAAAAAAACATCAGCACCATCAGCCTCCTCTATGGCCAGTTTTAGTTTCACTTCAGCAGTTGATAACAGCTCGCTATCAAGGAAGTCCATGACTGCTGGGGAAACAGCACTGTACAGGAAGTGAGTGTAAACTTGCTTTTACTTGCTTAAAAATTCTCCTAATGTTCATTGAGTGCATTTAGTTATTTAACAGCAGGTACTATTTTGCTAAGCTGGTATTTTTGCTTCATCGATCACGTGACAGAAAGAAGACGTGTGATTGCCTTTTTGTGGATGTTTTGCTCTGAAATGCTTTTGTTCACATTCTGATAGAACGCTTATTAACAAAGCATATACAGTACAGCAGCAATGACTTAAGGTTTTTTTTTTCTTCTTTTTTTTTCTCATAGACAACCTTGTGTGCATGAGAAAAATAATTTGCCAGAATGAATGAAAATCTGATTTTTTGTTTATCACATTTTGTAGTCGAACCTTCTTCTTCACCACAGTGCTTTTACTACAGTATCCCACATAGTTTTGTTAAGTATAGCTGGTATTCAAACAACATCTAAATTGCATAATGTCCTGTTTCACAGTATGTATCACAGATTATGAAGATGAAGCGACACATACTATACCAGTCATTAATTACTGTTGGAGAGACTGCAATGATAGTAACAGAGTAAAAACATCCTCAACATTCTCCAAGAACTTCTTGAACACATTCAAACCGTTCATGGCAGCCGCTATGTTGCACAGACAGTATTGTTGTTTCACTGATCACTTGACTCAAAGAAACGATTTGATTCACTCATTGCAATGCGACAGATTTCGCTCAAAAATCAGGTGCCTGGCTGTCATGGTTCACTCAAAACCTAAAAGTTTAAAGCTTTCATATTAAACATTTAATTGTAGAAAACCTTGTGTGTCAGAGAAAAATAATATGCCTAAATGAGCAAAATTCTGAAAATTTTATCTAATTTTGCTGTGAAAATATTCAATTACAGTTACTTTTAATGTTAGTTACAGTTCCTGCTTACTTTATAGCATATAAACAACTGTTTCAAAGTCTGTTTTAATCTTTTTAATGCAGCTTTTTATTCCCTTTAGACAAAAAAGTATATATAGTAAATGATATTTTATTATACTTTGTTCGGAAATTTCTTTTTGAAGAGTTTTCTTTTTGTAATGGCTCCAATTAATAAATGACTTGGCCAATGTTTGACTCTGTTGTTTGTTACTAGCTTCTTAAAATTAAAATATTAAAATATTTTTATATTTAAAAATGTAAATTTTTGCCTTTTTCCCCCCCCTTTTAAATACTTGCAATTGAATGATTTTAAAACCTTCATCCCTCAATACAAACCAGTGTATGAAATATCGAAACCTAAAATCCCAATCTAAGATTAAAATACATACAATGGGGTCTTTTAATTAAAAATAAATAAATCACCACTGCCCCAAATATATGTACGAAAAACTCCTGAATCTTTTCACTTTAAAACCTTGCTAAACTGGAGGAGTGGAGGAAATAGCCTGGGCCATTTCAGCAGGTCCATTAAGGCAGGGAGCAGAACAGGTAAATGACTCTATTGACATTACCGTCCCAGTTCAATCACCGTAATACTGTCGTAATAATCCACATTTTTATACATTAGTTTTAAAAAGCGCTAGATTCCGAGGGGAAAAAATCATTTCGGCAGTTCAGTTCCTCTGCTGAACTATTAGTGTGAAAAAAAAAGAGGTTAAGGAGTAATAGAGAGAGAGAGAGAGAGAAAATGACAAGATGTCAAAAGTCAAAAGAAATGAAAAAAAAAAAAAAAAAAACAAGTGACAGGTAAAGGGTAAAATAGACGCTTGAGTCAGACTTCACACATCAGAACAGTGAGATGACCGAGATTAGCTCAAATTAAAATGGAGGACAATTAATATTAATGAGAAGGTTTCAATGGGTTAAAAGAGAGAAAGAGAGACAGAGTGAGAATGAAAGAATGAAACTGCCATGTTTACATTAACGAACAGCTAAGCAGTTGTGCAACAAATGGGGTCAGACTTTCTCAGTGTTATAGGTTTTAGGTACGACGCTCTAACGTGACAAACAGATTCAAATGTGTACCACACGTGGTGCGGCAAATGAATTCTTCCCTCTGTTTCAAGTTTTTAGGTCCTACACTGTAAAAAAAAAAAAACGGTAAATTTTACAGTAAAAAACTGGCAGCTGTGGTTACCAGAATTTTACCGTCAAAAATACGGTAGCACCGTTATTGCACTGTAAAAAAAACAAAGCGTAAATTTTACGATAAAAAAACCGGCAGCTGTGGTTGCCAGAAGTTTACTTTTAAAAACACGGTAGCGCTCATTATGTGGCGTATTTTAATCGTTCTTTTTTCAAGCCTAGCCGGGAATCGAACCAAGACCCTGGAGGTGCAAGTGCTAACCACTACACTACCATGCTTGCTACATAAGTGTTGTCGTTGCTCGAGTGCAAGTCGTGCAAGGGGACGTGGGGAACCCGAGGAAGTCCAACAACGACAGCAGTTGCCTAGCAAGCATGGTAGTGTAGTGGTTAGCACTGTCGCCTTGCACCTCCAGGGTCTGGGTTTGATTCCCAGTCAGACTTGAGAAAAAGAACAATTACAGTAAACTTCTGGCAACCACAGCTGCCAGTTTTTTTTTACCGTCAAATTTACGCTTTGTTTTTTTTACAGTGCAATAACGGTGCTACCGTATTTTTGACGGTAAAATTCTGGTAACCACAGCTGCCAGTTTTTTACCGTAAAATTTACGTTTTTTTTTTTTTTACAGTGTACCTGCAGTTATTGGAGTTCCCGCTTGACCCCCCTATTAACGTCAGATCATCCAATCAATCGCTGTTGTCACTGCAGGGTGTTTTTAACTTGTACATTAACACGCAGTTCTGACTTTCACAATGAGTCACCAGTGCATGATGAGTTATGATGAGTAAGGCCTGAAACATGGTTCACCCAAGTAGGTGAACGAAAGGTCGGTTACGGGCGTTCATTAGTGTGTCACCTGAAAAGTCCTGATGTGATGTACTGTAAGCTTATCTTTTTCTTGAGTTAGCTTCCCTAAATTTGGAAACTTCTGAGCTTTTAGCACCTTGTGGACTGGGCTTGATCACCTCCGCAGGTACAGCTTACGTTTCACACGGAGGTGCTGGCTGTTGTCATTTGTGTTCACATACTGTACTTGCGTCAACCATGTTTCAGGCCTAGATGTCGTAGCTTGCATCAAGGTAATTCATAGACATCATAATCCACAAACTTTCGGTACCTTAACAAATATTACAATTTAGTTTTATTCCTAAGCCTCTTTGCAACTTAACTATGATGTCAGAGCTACAGCAAGCTACAACATTGCAAAAACGTTTTTTTTTTTTTTACAACTGTAAAAGCAAAAATTGTAAACGTGACAACTGGGCATTAGCTTATGCTGCTAATCTGCTCGTGGCTAATTTTACAATATAAATCTAAGCATGTAATGTGCAAGCAAGCAAACAACTAGTGTGTTTGTTGTAACTATTTCGAAATATATACAGTTTTATAGATGGACTAATTGTGTATGTATATGGTCATGCCTCTGGTGAGTAGAGTTACAGTAGCTCAGGCTGCTAATCAGCTAACAAAGCTAACACAAATCCAGGCAAACTTATCTCAGTTTTCACATCCTTACGCTGTTACAATGAATTTGAAAGACAAATACATTTTATGCTGAATCCTGTACAAAAGCACTACATCTGGCTACATCCACAATACCGTATATAAACTGTCGGCGACAAGAGCGAGTGGGGATTTAGGGCTAGCGCTCATCGTTAATTAGCCGCCTCATGACCATAAACTGCACCGTTTAAGGTTCAGGTTCCAGCACACAAACATAACCATCACGTTTTTGTACTTATCTACATACAATAGAAGTATCCGCGCCCTCATTTCTTCTCTCATTCCTGCCGTCTCAAGTCTTTCTTCCTCAACTCCATTATTATTATATATTATTCATATTTTTATTACTAAATTATTACTCATTTTCTTCTTGGAGCACTTTTGTAATTCACATTCGAAGTTCTCATCAAAGCCAGGCGGTAGAACGAATGCAGACGGATACATTTTTTTCCCTCCTAAAATAATGCAAAGGGCATATTAAATATATATAACATTGATAAAATATTGAGGAATAATTAAAAAAAAAAAAAAAAAGATATAATTTTGGTGAGACTGAAATTGCCATTTCATTAGGACAATTACTTTTTACTTTTTATGTCTGATATTCAAATTACAGATCAATCATTAAGTTTTTTTTTTTAATTATTATTATTTCTTTTCTCTACAAGTTTCCTTGGTTTAATATTTTATTTTACTTCAAAAAGGATATCTTAAAAAGTTGTTTTTTCCATTTCAATAGCATATTTTAAATGGAGCCCATAATAAGAGCTAGAAGTTATTTCAATCAAAATTATTTATTTATTTATTTTTAGCTTAACATCATGCTATATTGTTACATGGGGCACTTTAAAAGCATTCACTTTAAAAAAAAAAGAAATTTGGTTTTAAATCATTTGAAATCTTTCAGATAGAAAAAAACAGACCTGGAAAAAGACCTTGAAGCAATACTTATCGTAAAAGTATGAATGATTCATTGGATATTTAAAGGTCCTTTGCTTCCTAGAAGGTTTTAACTTGGAACCATTTCAGACAAGGTGCAACCCTAAGTACGTACAAAACTAGAAAAGTATTTATGATTCCTAAGTGTCCAGATTTTTTTTTTTTTTTACAAACTTCCAAAAATACCCCAGTCTCCTGGAAGTTTGCTTAATAAATAAACAATCTTTTGCAGGATTTGACTTAGAACCTTTTCTAAAAAAAAAAAAGTGTGCACTATAAAAGTGTGCACTATAAAGTGTGCATGTTTCCCCAACTCTAACATGCTCTTTTTTTTTTGTCCTTTCTTCAAAATCCCAAAATATATTCTCACCCCTTTCCACCGAGGCACTTCCACAACCAGTTCTATGACCAATTCTTCAAGTTTTCTTACCAGAGAAGTGTCCCTCAGCCAGGTCAATACTGGACTACAGCCATTAACCGCATACTGTATGTCAGGGGCTGGGGGCTGGTTTACCATGACCAACATAGCCAACTTTCAAAAATGACTTTTAAAAAGTTAGTAACATTTCTCTGTGCTGCACCAGGAGTGTTCAGATGCCGGTGTACGCTTGTGAAGACACAAGCGTTGTTGGTCCTTGGTTGTTGTTGTGCTGGTGCTAGCGTTGCTCGGAAAAATCGAGAGGTGCACAGACATATACAGTGATGTAATAAAGTGGCGCTACGTATATAAATATGCATTTTAGAACAGTTGGCAGGAGATAAGTACTGTCTTAAATGTCGTCGTGGAACCTAAGCTGATCGAGTGTCGCCATGTTTGTTTACTTCATGCAAAACTGTCTGATTGAATTCTTTAGTGCGCCCCCTATTGGAATCCTTCTGTAACATATGTAGTATATAGGCAAGCATGTGAACAAATACCCTAATGACATGTACATGATTCCAGTGTCTTTACATATTCATCATGTATGACTGGACAAATGTTTCTTTTCAGAAACTTCTCGAATTACTTTTAAGAGTTAAAAGTGTTTCTTACTTGGAATTCTTTCTGACAAACAAGCCAGAAGAACCTTTAAAGGGCCCCGAAAATTGTACTTTAAATAAAATTGTAAACGTTTCCATGGATCCTAACCCCTGGAGTGTCCATACTTAGTTTTGTGTCTATTTACAAAATTCGAATGGTCTCATACTCCCAAGAGTTCATTAGATAATTGAGGATCCGTGATGGATAGTCCTTAAAGGGTCCGCCTTGGAACCGTTTCTGACAGTGGACAACCAAGGCACCATTAAGTGGATATATTAAAACTAAGAAAGTGTACATGGTTCCCATGGACCTTAAGTATCCATGCTGTGAGAATGAACAAATGTAACTTCGTACAATCTTCATATTCTAAAATAAACCTCCTGGAATGACCATGTCGATCCAAAACATGAGACCGGATTGAGCCGAGCTGTTTAAGACGCATTGTTCATTGATCTTCGTTGATGTCGGTCAGAGCGAGAGAAACAAATGGAGAAGGACATGTGACCATCACTGCATTATGACACATGACTGAGGCTCTAGCCAACACTGCTGTCTCTTTCTGATTGCTTTCTGAAGAGCTTTACATTGTCTGCGGTGATGAACTTGAGCTCTGGCCTCTAACCCTAGGGTCTTTCTGTCTAATTCTGCCTCCCCCTCTCCCAACCTGCCCCTTGTCCTTCGGCCCATACTCCTTTTTGTCCCCCCCCCCCCCCCACCACTTTTTGCCTCTAGCTCACACCGCAGCTGACTTCGGGGTGATTGGCGCACCGCCTCATCACCTTGCAGCACCACTGAATAAAAATCGCTGTAATGAAGCAGACCACAAAATGGCTCCTTGCGCACCGGAGATGGTGGATGGATCGTGGAGAACGGTGAAATAAAAAGTCTTTTTCATTTTCTTTCGCACACCTTCCATCTTCCTCTCTCTCTCTCTCTGTTTCTCTGGTCATTTCCCTCTCACTCTCCATTTGGCATGCGGATGCAGGCTTATTATTTAAGAGACAAAGGAAGGGAATCTTGGGAAGAGACAGGTGGCTGCGTGGCTGAGTGATGAGAAAATTACGGGAGTGAAATCCAACCTTGCAAAAAAAAAAAAAAAAAAAAAAAAGATGAAGAGAGGGGAATAAAAAATAAAAATGGCTGCACCTCTCACTCTTTTCAGCTCTTTGGCGGAGCTCAGCAGGAATGAGAGGACTCCTCCTTCCTTCTTTTATTCCCCCCCTCACTCCCCGAGAATGATTTCAAATCCCCGAAGAAAAGCACCGTCCACTCTGCCATCTTCATTTTTCCTCACTTTGTCTCCCCTGTCATTTTTCTCCATTTGCTCCACAGCTCGGTTTTTATGCGCACACTCGCCCCAAATGCATCTCAACTGCATGATTTCTATTTTCATAACCGTAAACATCGGGTTTAAAGAATATGAATGCTGCAGCACTCGGGTGGAGCCGTGTGACTCGGGCTGCACTCAGGATTTTTTTTATTTTTATTTTTATTTTTCGGTTAAATTGGTTGCGTGGGGTTGTGGAGTTCGTAACGGGCTGTCGATGGGTAATGAATGCCAGCTCGGGTCGTTCTCGATGAAACAAATGAAGCATGACTACACACTACACACTACATGATACATATGTGAGGCCTAAACCCTGCATCAGCACCAGCTACACCAAGAACACATCACAGCCTCACAGCATGGCCGTGCGGAACTCCATTTCCCAGCAGCCACCACCATTACCTCACTGCCCTACTTTTTATACTTGTTATATACACCTGACTTTTCTTTTCAGTTTCAGCTTCATGACTGTCGTATTGTTTAGGCGTTTTGCCGCAAAGCTTCCAGCTTGTGATTTGTGTCTTGCCTCATTCTACCTGGAATCCAATAAACAGCTTGCAGTTGCATCCAGCTGTGCCACGTCGTGACACCCAAGAAACAAAATCTAATCTTTATGGGGTTTAGTTTAATTTCAGCTTCAAACATACATATCCTGACTAATACTGATGTTATCGCTGGCCATTTCGCCTTAAACTAAACGTCTTTGTTTTTGTCCTGTTACCTATTTCTTTCATGATCGTAAACAAAGGCACTTCCAAATAAACAAAATAAACACTTACGAATAAACATAAAAATATAATAATAATAATAATAATAATAATAATAATAATTTATGTTAAAAACAAAAGAAAATGGAAAAAGAAAGAAAGATCACAGGAAAAATGTGAGAGAAATATAGAATAAAAAAGGTTTATTTAGTAGAAATGTAAAGGACGAAAAATAAGTAGATAAAAATGGTAAATGAATTGGATAAGAAAGGAAAAAAGAAAGAAAACAAAGAGGAAATGGAGAGTGAAAGAAAGAAAGAAAGAAAGAAGTGAGCACAAAAATGGATAAAAGGACAAAGAAAAAATCTGAGATAAATAAAAAGTCAACCAAAAATATTAATAAACCGAATGAAAATTAATATAGATAGTGTAAAAGAAAGAAAGCCCTTTTTTTTTGTACAAAGAAAAAAAGGTAAAAGCAGAATTTGAAGAATCAGTGACCAGTCAGTGACAGCTGCATGCAGATGTGAAGGTCTGACTTTTGAGCTCCCCAGGGGTTCACAGCTTCCTTTGCTCTGATGTTTGGCTCACATTAAGTTAACCTGGTCCTAGCATGGATAGAGCTTTGTGCAGTTAGCCGATCTCTCTAGAACAATAACAGCTTCAGAGGACATTGTACATGTACATGGACGTGTTTTTTAAATGACATTGAGTAATATTTTTATGAAACTATCAACGTATAAAATGTATTGAAATATGGAGATGATTAAGGCAGGTGCTAGCTCAAGAGGCAGAAGAGTAATAATCAGAAACAACTTGCCAAGAACCTTTATATCATCAGTGGCTTATGACGACCCAAAGTGAAAATTCATTACAGGAATTTGTATGCTCTTTTAAAAAAATTAAGTGCTTTTTAGGTTTGCGTCATGCAACATAAAGTCATCCTTTCCATCCATTCATCACTTTCAACTATTAACTCAGAAAGGTTTGAACGGAAAGTCAGTGAGCACCAGACCAGTGGTAGGTTTAAGCAGTTAGAAATGTAAATTTTCCCAGAATCATTCATGTTTCTACAAAAACAAGTGACTTTATCTAAAACTAAATCATAAACATCAAGGTGATAAAATATAAAATAAATACAACTAAATTCAATTGACAGCACAGGAATCGAAAGTGAAAGAAACAACACTAGGAAAAAAAGGTACAAGAGAAAGAAATCCT
The DNA here is from genome assembly GCA_030347435.1 of Clarias fuscus. Taxonomy (NCBI): domain Eukaryota; kingdom Metazoa; phylum Chordata; class Actinopteri; order Siluriformes; family Clariidae; genus Clarias; species Clarias fuscus. Next base: position 2,563,008 of record CM059219.1, on the reverse strand, counting down.
GCTAAATAAGCAGAAATCTAATGACAAGGAAAAAAAGGAAGAACAGGATAAAAAAGAAAGAAAGAAAGAAAGAAAGAAAGAAAGAATGCAAACATGAGGAAAAAATGAAAAGAGAATGAAAAAATCTACTAAAAACAGGATAAAGAAGATCGAAAAAAAAAATACCAAAAAGAAACTGACCCCCCCCACCCCTCAAAAATAGATAGATAGATAGATAGATAGATAGATAGATAGATAGATAGATAGATAGATAGATAGATAGATAGATAGATAGAGTACTTTAAAAACTAAATTATAAACATTTATAAAAAGTTTATAAACTTAAGTAATTACCCCAAAGGGAAATTTTAAAAAAGTAAGTAAGAAAGAAAGAAAGAAAGAAAAATAGTGAAATAAACTGAGAAAAGCAAAAACAAAAGGAAGGAAGGAAAGAACACAGAGACAAATGAGAGAAATAAAAAAAAATTAAACAAAAAGGATTAATACAAATAAAGAGAAGAGGAAGATCAAGAAATGAATAAAGAGAAATAGAAAGAAAGAAAGAATATTAAATACCTAGAAAAATAAAGCAAGAAAAATAAAACAAACTGAAGTGCACAGAAAAAAGAAAGAGAGAAACAAAGAGGACAAAAAAGACAAATGAAACATAAACTTAAATAATAATGATTTTGATAAAATGTTGATTTTTGATATGAGCAAAAAATATGAAACTGTAGAAAACATGAAGAAATAGAAAAGAAAGGTAGGAAGAAAGAAAGAAAGAAAGAAAGAAAGAAGAAGAAAAACAAGAATTCTGAAATAAAAATGAGAAAAAAGAACTGCTGAGACCTCAACTGTGTCTCTCAGTGTCTGCGTATTAAGGCACTAAGATGATTTAATTCCTTGTTGATGTAATGTCACTGATGCTTAGCTGTGGCACAGAGCTCATTAATACGAGTAAATGTTGAATGAATCCTTGTAGCAGCTGAATGTTCACCACTTCAGCGTGTTCTGTCCAGGTCACGCATGTTCATTCACACGTGAATTACACCAACATTCTTGTTTTCTAACGTCAACATATGGCACACTCGACTTTGCAAATGAGTTGACGCCGCTGTTTAATGACACTCAGTGCGGCGTCTCAAATCAGGAACGTGAGACAAACAAATTTGTGCGAGTTTGATGGAGTTTATCAAAATGACAGGCAATTAGAGGAAACCTCACCTTGGGCCTCGGCGCCGAAATTAGAGTCATCGCCGCAGATGTATGTGTTTGAGGGAGGAAAAAAAAAAAAAAAACGTCGCGGCCACGGAAAAGCTACGGGGCTCTCTGTACACACTGCTGAATTAAACATCCAACATCCTATTACTGCAAACAGCCCCAGGAGCTCTCTCTCTCTCTCTCTCTCTCTCTCTCTCTCTCTCTCTATGCAGAGAAATGACAGTAAACTCCAGCAATCATTGGCACCAATCAATTATGCATGCGATACATTTTCTTAGGCGGTGTGAAATCTAAAATGTTAAATGTTTTTTTTTTTTCAGGCCAAGATACTTTTTAAAAAATTGTTCTTGTTATTATTGAGGACATCAGC
>CM059219.1:2538938-2556438 GCA_030347435.1 Clarias fuscus | reverse complement strand
TTTTGTTTGTTTGTTTTTTGTATCAGGCTGAAAACTTGTTTTTTTTTCTTTCTTTTCTTCTGATGTAAAGTTGGACATTTTAACATGGGGCTCTTTGGAGATTGACTTACGTTAGATGCGAGCTGTCCTAGTGGTCATTTGAAGTACTGCATTTTTTGCTATTCCACATTGGGCTCATTTTTCAGAACCGGAGGTACATCATATCCATTTTAAGAGCAACGCATGAACACCTTCTCATTTTTACAGTCATCTAATCAGCCAATAATGTGGCAGCAGCAGAATGCATAAAAGAATGCAGACTCTGGCCAGGAGCTTGAGTTTATGATCACATCAAACATCAGAATGAAATAGGGATCTCTGTGGCATGGTTATTGGTCCCAGATGGAATGCTTTGAGAATTTCAGAAACTGCTGCTCTCCTGGGATTTTTACACTCAGCAGAGTTTACACATGATGAAGAGGGAGGGAAAAAAAAAGAACTTCCTGACGTGAAAGACCTGACCCATCTCGTTGAATATAGAGCTCAGAGGAGAATGACCAGCTTAGTCTAAGCTGACATAAATACTATGGGTGACCACAGTATTTACTCTTTACAACAGTGATGAACAGAAAAGCATCTCAGAATGCACAGCACATCAAAACCTGAGGTGGATGGACAACAACAGGAAATGACCACAACAGGTTATACATTAAGAGCATCATGAACAGGAATCTGAGGCATCATGGGTACAAACCCAAACTAGACAGCGGAAAATAGAAAACCAAATATGACCTGGTCTGGTTCACTGGATTTCCAGTCTTATGTTGTCCAGTTTGGGTGAGACCCCTTTACTGTACCATGATTCGTGTTTTTAGAGCTCTAGGAGAGGAACCTGATACGTTCTACTGCTCTTCTAGATCATCCACCTGATGTTCTGAAACACTTTTGTGATTACTGTAAGTAGGTTTAAAATGTCATTAGATTCAAGTTGTTGATTTAGAGTTTGAACGATGAATAAAAAGCTTAACAATGAATGTCCAAGGATGATGATGATTATGTGTTGTGTTGTGATTTTTTACAATTTTATCAAACAAATAAATAAAGACCTTTTCTACAATCTATTCTTCTTCTCGCCTGTCCTTGCAGCTTTAAAAAAAAAAATGTCCTAATGAAATCAAGTCCTGCGCTCAAGTTAAATAAGATGCATCTCAACTTTCAATGAAAAATATTTCTCTAAAATCGACTTTCTCAATTTTCTCTTTCACATTGTCCTTTATACTTATATATATAAATATATATACTTATATATATATATATATATATATATATATATATATATATATATATATATATATATATATATATATATATATATATTTTTTTTTTTTTTTTTTTTTAAATAAGGGAGTAAAATCTCTTTCCTGTTGTTATAGTGAACATAACTGTGGAAGGGAAAAAAAAAAAAAACTCTGCTCTATGTTAGTGTGTAACATCATTCCTGGTGGTTTAGAGCTTATCACTGGTATGAAATCTAATTGGAAAATTATTCCTGTGACAAAAGACGCAGCGCGCTCGCTCAATTTATCCGGATGAAGGACGTCTGAACAGATCCCGGCGGTTAATCAGAAAAATTTGAAGCGAAATGAGAAATGTCATGAGAAAAAAAAAAAAAAAAAAAAACTTATATGTTTTAAAAAACGCAGTTGTAATATTTCAATCTACTTCTATTATAGATAAAGTCATAATTAGAGATGGCACTGATCTGGGTCTAAGGATGGAATTGGGTAGAAGTACACAGAAAAATCACTGGATTGGATATTAGGAGAAAAAAAATTAAGAATGACTTCAATCTGATTCTGTAACGAATGGAAACGATTTGGATTTCTTTTACCCAGATATAAACAAACTTACTTTTTTTTTTTCAAAATGCATTTTAATTTTGCAATTATTTTTCTTATTCTTATTCATTTTATTTATAATTTGTGCTGTATTATATTTATTTATTTTTGTTGTATGAGTGACTTTCGTAGGAAAGAGTTGAACTGATTATTTATTTATTTATTTAATTCATAAAGTTCCTGTTTCTTTCTTTCAAGTGATTAGTTAAGAGGATTTTTCTTTTTCTTTTTTTCTTTAAAAAAAAAGAAAAGAAAGTCTAATATTTAGTTCATATTTTGGTATCGATATTAGAATCAGCAAAGAAAAGGTCATGTATTGCTGTCTCTAGTAACAAGACAAACATTTAGACTTATGAGGACATGAAAGTTAAGCTAGCATAAAATATGATCCAATGAAACAGAACAAAACAAAAAAAGCACGAAATTTCTCAACATATTCATGATAACCATCATAAACCGAGAAATATGGTTATTTTTATGCATCATTTCCTAATTTATGACTTCACATTAAGGCTTCAAGATGAAGGACATGCTGTTAATGAGTAAAGTAAGGATGTTAAATGATGGGCTGATGGGCTGATGGGAATTTTTCCAGCTTGTGAACATGCAGTAAGCACAGAGTGAGCATGTGTGCACCGGCCTTGACCTTTCTCCAGACAGAGAACCCTGACACCGGGGCCATAGGTCAAGTCCGGCCAGGTCACGGTGATCCTCCACTCCTCCTCATACAAATGCAGAAAAGAGCATCTGCTCTCCGTGTGCTCCTCATCTCCAGGGCTTTAACACACACATACACAGGCAAACACACACACACACACACACAAATAATAAGATGTCCTAACTAAAGCAGAAACACACAAAGTCAAGGTCATGTCTCACTGCTTACTCCTGCACATTGTCCCGTTTTTCTAATATATCTCTAAAGTGTATTCCAATCATACATAACCCAATACCATTAACAATACATAAAACAAAGACACAGTAGAGTAGAAATATAATTAAAAAAAAATTTTTAAGTGGCTTTATGCATAAAAAATTCGAGCTCCAAAAAGCAATAATTTCTATTTGTTACAGAACCCTATATTCTATAACAGCCACCTTTTTTTATTTTTCATTAATTGAATCTTTTTAATTGGGTATCAACCCGAGGACTGAAACTACGTATGAGATCGGTGTAATTTCTATGTTAGATTAAAAGTCCTTCAATGTTTTAGCGTGCTTTTTGTGCTAAAAAAAAAAAAATGGAAATGATTTTCCTTACATTTCTATGTAACAAAGACAACAAATTTACCTTCAGTGGACGTCTAAGGAGACTTGATAGACATTGTTCAATTACACGACTTCAAAGTGAAAGCAGTAAAAGTGTCTGGCTTAGGCGGACAAAAATAAATGAATGAATAAATACGATAATAAAAAAATCTTCATCCAATCTAAGAAAACTCTGACAAGCAGTTCCAGTCACAGTGCTGTGAAATCCTGGACTCTGATTGGTCAGAAGGTGTTGATTCGCTTTCAGTGGTGCCAAGAAAGGAGTCTCCAGTGTCAGAGCTTTGGCTACATTCAGAGGCGATGCTTTAAAGCTTTACAAGATGATAACGATTTTGTATTAACCTTATATGAGCTGCATTTTTTTTTTTTTTTTTTAAGCGACAAAGTCTCTTAACTAAAGTTAGCAAATAAGAAGTAAACACTTCAGGACTTCTAAGAACTTCTTGGCAGTAGCTTAAACCAAACCATTACTGATTATTTTCCTATAACAGGACACCATGCGGTGCTTTATTCCTTACTTATAGGAGACGTTCACACTGAATTATGTGTTATGAATTATATAGATGGACGTCAGGATTGTGATTATAGAGGTATATTACTGTCTCTCTCTCTCTCTCTGTCTGTCTCTCTCTCTCTCTCTCTCTCTCTCGTTATCTATCTGTGCATGCAACATTTCCCTCCGTCTAATGTGGTGGTGATGTGGCCTGATGTGAGACTGCTGGGGGCAGGACTGCATAGGTGTGTGCCCATAAATGTCATCAATCTCCCAGCATGCTCCATCTGTGTCATCTGAAAGACATTTAAGCCAGCTGCATGTACCATTAAAGAAAGATAGAAAGTGGTCCCCGCCTCTGTCCACATTTCACGTCTCATAGGGTGTGTGTGTGTGTTTGTGTGAGTGTGTGTGTGTGTGAGAGAGAGAGAGAGAGAGAGGCGAGGGCGACGAGTCACTCGCAGAAGGGACACACTTCTCATATTCACTCTGTTGTTTTCATCTAGGTAATGTACTGAGTAGAAAGTTTCACGTTTATGTTCGGCTGAGCTAAATTTTGTAGAGTTGTGGGAAAAAAAAGATCCAAATTTCAGGTTAAATATAATAATATCGCTATTTCTTCCCCCAATTGTAAATGATGTGCCCGATCATCGAGTGATAGAGACACACATCTTCGGAAAGTGTTTCCTCGTTCCGTTACCTTTGGCAAAGAAATTTGTTTTCACTCCGCCTTTCATTTAAGAAGGTTATAAGAAGGGAAACAAAAAGCTGGTGACTAAAATATTGTTTTTAAAATCAAAGGCAAAAGTCATTTTCCAGAAAGTTAAAACTATTTGTTTCCTCACCAAAAATGGAAAGAAAAAAAAAAAAAGGTTTTTATTTCTTTTATACTACAGCAACTTACAAAACAATTCACTTTTTTCATAAAAAAAAAGAAAAGAAAAAGTGACGTTTAATGCACCAGCTCGTTCCTAATCAGCTTGAAACAGTCGCAAAACTGTAAACTCCTCTGTTAGAAGGAGCTAAAACTGGAGACTCCTTCCATAAACCATCAGACAAACATTTTGCCCGACAACAACGATTCTTTAAGCTGCTCATTATTCACACGATACCGAAAACGAATCAAAACCTTCTGACCAATCAGAATGCAGAATTCACTACAGAGTCTACTGTACATGCGCTAGAGATTTAAGAGTTCTTGCCGAACACAATAATCAGCTAGTTACCTAGGACAGAAAAAAAGAAAGCATGAGAGAAAAAGACAGGGACAGAGAGAGAGAGAGAGAGACGGGGGGACGGGGGGACGGGGGGGGACGGGGGACGGGTGAAAGAGAGTGAGAAAAGCGATCTAGTCTCCCACTGCGCTCTCACTTTAGGACCTCTAATAGACAGAGTCCTTCTCATTCCCCTTCAATTCTCACCTAAAAGAGCGAGTCACTCTCCCAGGCCTTAATTATGTACTCACAGATCACTGTTTAAACCTAACCTTCGTCTGGTATCTCTCACCCAGTAAGAGAGAGAGAGAGGGGAAAAGAGGAAGAGATGAAGAGCGCTACTTTGTTCGCAGTGGTGTAGGCCCGAAACGAGGCGGTGGCGCAGAGGGGGAGGTGCCGCTATGGATATATCGCGTATATATGGGAAGCCGAGGCAGAGCTTTAAGGATGAAGCTGCTAGGTCAGCATCGCGCAAACTGGAAATGCGAGCCGACAGACTACATGTGGGATTATGGATCTCGCCTTGTATGTAACCGAGCAAGGTCTATTGAGCTAAATTGAATTATTTTAGCGCACCGCAAGCCTCTGAAGCGTCTCCTACTCTCCTTTTATAGATCCTTCTCGCACACAAATCAGGAAATAACATACAGGACAGGTTTGTCTTTTAATGTGCAAAGCACCACAACGAACCGTATTACCGAATTACGTTCCTCTAACTTAACCTACTTACATGACGAACGTTAGCATGCTAAAATCACAATTTACTGTTTGTTTGTTTGTTTTTTTGTTTTTTTATTTATTTATTTATTCAACTCACTCATTTATTAGACCTGAAATTACCGTTATTCTGGAAAATAGTGCGCTATTTTTGTTTTTACTGCAAACCTGGGCCAAATCGTTTCCTACACAAACGACATTTTGTTTAATAAAGGTATTCCAAAAAAAAAAAAAAAAAAGCGATTCAATTCGCTATATTTTCTCAATTATATTTTACACCCTGGTACATCCTGGACAGGGCTTTAATGTGTTTGTTGTTATTAAAAAGTTTTTAATAAAAAAAACATACTTTTTTAAATATTAACATATCATCCATTATATATATATATATATATATATATATATATATATATATATATATATATATATATATATATAAAACCTGTTATTAAGTATTGCGTTGCAGATGCTTTGTTAACGAGAACCTAGAAATATAACCTGTATATCTTTTTCATGAAACTACAAGAAATGTCTTCATATGATCTGTTTTGTCACGGGGAAATTTTTTATATATATAAAAAAAAAAAATATATATATATATAAAAAAAAAATATATATATATATATATATATACACACAATATAAAAAACCATTTTGTTGTTGCTGTTGGGTTGTTGATTGAAATGTGGCATGATGCACACCTCACACCTTAGACATCTAACTCATTCCTTGTTCACATTTAGCTGTTCTCTGCAGAACCGATGCGAAGACTGAGAGTTGGCAGGGGGAGGAATTACGGAGGTGCACACATTCGGCCGAGTCACGTGACCGCCCTGGGTGCAGCGAGGAGGTGGAGAAGCAGTGCGCCTCCATTTTGTGTGAGTACCTGTCTCATTTGTTTACCTGCAAATCACTCTCTGTGGACATTCTGACATTTTTCATATTTTCACATGTATAGAAAAGAAAGGCGAGGTGGTGGACGTGAGTGAGCGAGTGAGCGAGTGAGTAAATGAGCGAATGCATGTGTGAGTTGAGCCGGGTCTGAGATCTGGAGAACTGGAATGCGATGGAGGGTTGATGGATAGCAGCATCATGGTCCGGAGCGAGGAAGAGGAGAGGGAATCAGGAGAGATCAGTAGCCAGCAGCCTCAGCTACTCTACATCCCCTTCTTCCCTCTTCACTCCTCCCTCCTTCATCTTTCCTTCACTATTCCTATTTCATCTGGCCCTCCCTTAAGCCAGGGCTGTATTTCAGACCTCTTTCCTTTCTGGCCTCTCTCTCTCTCTCTCTCTCTCTCCCCGCGAGGGTGGACGTGCGAGAGCCGCATATGGTGCGCTGAAATTGCTGTCTGCGAGAGCATGCTTCTGCCTGTCCAGACTTCATCAGTGGGATTAAAGAAAGGAGAGGAGAAAAAAAGAAAACTTTAATGACAGTGGACCCAGGGTTTTTTTCCCTTTTGCCTCTCTCTCTCTCTCTCTCTCTGTCTCTCTGTCTCTCTGTCTGTAGGTGTTAGTCTCCCTCTGTCTCTCCGTCACCTTTTCCTCGTGCTCAGTCCTAACAATTATTCCTAACAATAAATTCTTTGAGTTGGGTTCATTAGATAATACAAACACACATTCTCTTATCAATAGTCAATAATTTACAGCAAATAGGATATACAATTTTCTTTTCTTTTCTTTTCTTTTTTTTTTTTTTTTTTACACCTCGGTTATACAGGTCTGCTATCTGTTGGATTTATCACACAATGCCCTCAGGTTCTCTGGTGGACTTACAAAAATACAACATTGGATGTCAGAGTAAATAATGACTTTTTGATATAATAATAAGTGAGCAAGGATATAGATTTTGATTTTAGTTGATATTTTGGACAAATTTGAAAGTTCATGATTAATGGAAAAGCTCTATATAAAAATTACAGTTAAGAAAAAAAAAAGAATTTCAACTTTGGAAGTTGTCCTATTTTGCTAAATTCCTAAATATTCAAATAAACAAAAAATATTTACTGTTCTTTTTTTTCTTTTTCTATTTCTTAATTCATAGAAAAATGCATAAAGAATACATATTTTGTGACTAATTAAGATGTTTAGACTTCAATGCATGATGCATAAAAATATGTCAAAACTAAAAAAAAAAAAAAAAAAACATAAAAACAAACAAAAAAACATATATATAATAAAAATTCAATAAAAGAAACACCCTTAAAATCTCCTACAAAAACCTTTGATAAAAGCAATAAAAAATAAAAAATTGACTTTAAAAACGATTAAAAAATAAATAAATTGTTCTAGGGAGGAAGTTTGGACTTTCTCACATGGTCCATAAAAAGCCCTGCTTATACGTGTTTTTTTTTTTTGTTTTTTTTTAACCTTTCTTACAAAATGATTTCCCTCAGAAAAGCCTAAATGCACAAACTCTATTAAACTCCACTAAAGCACCCCTCACTGTGATGGAGATTGAAAGGACAACTCGGACACAAACCCCTTGATGAGGATAAATAAATGATTCTGTGTGCTTTCATCTTATCCCCTTTCTAGGGCTGATCAAGGGACGGGGTCATTACGGACGTCGCGTGCGCCGTTATTATGAGCCACGCAGTTATTGCAGTCATCACTGTAATTGGCCTCAAATGGACACGCTGCTCCGAGGAGACGGTATTTATCCTTTTATCTTTAGAGGTGCTGTTCATCAACTCAGCACTAAATTAGAAATAAAGCGTTATAATGCGTTTCATTATGGAACGGCGCGCATGCTGGATGTTTTGAAGTCAAATGAATAAACGAATGATAGAAAGAAATAGTCTGAAAATATGAATATAGTGCTACAAATACCCGAAACTTGTCCTGATAGATTATTGCTTTACTGCACAGGTTGGTTTATACTGCACACAAGCATACACACACAAACAACTATAATAATAATAATAATAATAATAATAAAAAAATACAAATAGAAAGTTGACAATACTGGACACCACACACAACCGTGTCAGAGCAGTGCTACATTCCCAGCTCCAGCCAAATCAACAGAAATAAATAGAGTTTTATTCTGGGATTTGCCAAAGCACCAGTCTCACTCGCTCCTACATTTGAGACAGAGAGGGGAGGGAAGAAGAAAAAAAAAGATGCAATCTTGACATCTTTCCCCGGCAGCAGATAATATTTGCTGTTTTCTTTTGTTCCAGATTTTTTTCCCTAAGCCCAAGACACTTGAAATTTAAACCCGGTTCAAGAAATATCATTTGCCACAGGGCGAGGTAAATCTCTCGGCGAGCGCTTTCAAAGGGTTGGCCTGGATTTGTTTACTATTTATCTTATTTAAAAGCGAAGGTTCGGTTTTACTTTTCAAAGAGCGAGCTCGGCTGCCGTGATCCTGCGGGTCAACACGAAGATGAATGCCCCTTTTTTCTCCATTTGAAGAGAAAAAAGCGAAATAATAAGGGGATCATTACAGAAAGAAGCCGAACGCACCTCCGGCCCTCCCTGATCTGCAGCTGCAGATGCCGAGAGCGGGCACATGCTCCGTAGCGTCCACATGCTCTATAATGTCTACATGCATCCACATGCACTGTAACCTTCTTGATGTGCACATGAACTGTGAAATCCAAGTGTGTCATAACATTTACATGCACGTCACCGTGTACACGCAGTACCATGTCCACATGCACTATAACATTTACAATCTGCATGTGCACGACCAACCTCCGAATGCATCACGCCATGCACACAGACTATAATGTCCCTATTTTTATGCACCACCTTGTGCACAAGCACTATTTATAATCTGCACATGCACTGCACTACAACCTGGAAGTGCATTATATAAAACAGATGGACTACACGCACATGTGTACATGCATTGTGCAGATATTCTTCCCTAAACCGTTTATGAGCTTTACATGCAGGACATGTGTCCACATGCAGTACATTTGCGTATCAACAGACAATTGTGCATATGAGAAAAAATAATGTCCATGTGAACATAAACTACAGTACAACGTCAACATGACCAAGAGCATCCATGTGCACATGCACTACAACATATATGACTTAAAATGTCATTCACGACATATAATGTCCACGTGAACATGCCTTACAATATTCACAATATGAACTACAATGTCCACAAGCACTACAACATGCGAACGCACTATAAGGTCGCTTTCCGGAAAGTTTAAATGAAGTAAAAGTCGATCAAAACGAGTTACTGTTTACTCACCAATAATCTTCCTTTAACACGTGTCTTAAAGTGCTTTATTGTACACATATAATGTAAACTACAGTGAACAATAGTGACATGGCTATATATAATATAATATAATATCATATCATATCATATAATATAATAAGCAGTATTGAAATGGCTCATGAAAAAAAATGATCACATCGGCTAAGTCTTTTTATTTTCTATTTGTATTCATTTTTAGTAATTAAGAAATTGAAACCGGATGTAAAAAAAAAGTGTCGAAATATTAAAATGATACTACACAGTACATGATAAGAAAGAAACATGATGCCATAACATGGGAGGAGCTTATAAATGTCACCATGTGTAACTTCCAGTTCTTATTTAAATTCTTATGTAATACGCACATATTTTTCACCGTGGCTCCGTTTTTTTTCTTTTATTTGTTTTTTTTTTCAGAATATAAGCAACACAGCCTTTTTTGTGATATCATCATTGTTTAGTTTTTTTATGAAACATTTTTCACAAATGAAACCATGAATCAGTTATACTATAATACTAAAGCAAAGTATAAGGACGCGAGAGATGACAAGATGGCAACAGCTCCAGCTTTGCTGTCTATCAGAAAAAAACAAACAAACAAACAAAAAAAACAAAAAAAAACAACCACATCCATACAGACGGAGCCACGCAGGTGGAGAGGTGGTGTGTTTTAGGTTAAAGCAGGGTGTGTGAAACCTCCAGCCTGCTGACCCTCACTCAGGCTGTGTTCACACGCCGGGTCAGTGGCACTCCAGTCGGTTTAAATGGCCGTGTTCTCGGCTTACACCAGGGAGGAAAGCGCCGCGCCCCGGAGGAGATCCTCCATTAAGAGAGCCTGCAGCTAGACGATGCCTGAGGGTGAGAGCCACAATGACCCAGTGGAGGAGGGCCAGGATCTCTCTCTCTCACACACACACACACACACACACTCACACTCACACACACACACACACACACACACACACACACACACACACACACACACACACACACACACACACACACACACACACACACACACACCAGACTAGACTAAAGACAGAGTCTCAGTCGCACCACACTGCTGACCAGTGCACATCCCACGGCTCACACACTGTGCCTTCTTCATCACAGTCATGGCACCACACACTACACTGTACCATACATACACTCACACACATACTGTACACACTGAATTTTACGACTGTATGTGGGCTGCATTCGGGATAAAGTCCAGGGGTGAGTGAGACAAAAATAGAACTCATGATAAAAACAAGGCTCAGTTTGTGAAAGAGTCACAATAATAATAATAATAATAATAATAATAATAATAATACATTTCAGTTCTTTTTTGTTCTTTAAATACAATTAATTCTTCCTTTATATATATATATATATATATACACACACTATTTATAATGTATATACAGTATATATATATATATATATATATATATATACTGTGAACTGATATATATACATATGTGTGTTTATGGAAGTTGAATGTAAATATGAAGCTGCATCATAATGCTAATTAGGACTCTCGTGTCTTTCCACCACCACAAATAAACTCACATCAGAATCACCACCCTAACTTGCTATCGTTCCCTAAATACTCCTTTTATGTCATTTTTTATGTCAAAGCAACCTTTCCGAATCCAGCCTCCCGTTACCACGACAACCGCCGTCTATCCTAAGATAGCTAGCTAGGTGAACTGACTCAGAGGTTCTGCTAGCTAAAATCGATGTCATGTTGAGGGCGATGGAACGCGTCCTACCAGCAAATCCGTTTTTTTCCGCGGATGTAACGATGTGTGATGTTTAAATAATTTCACCTCACCTGCGCACAAGTGCGTTTGAGTTCAAGTTGACTTACGTCTGAGGCACCTCGTTGGGGGAAAGACGAAGAATTGTGCTTTTGAGGATGATGAATATGGAAAGCGATGAATATGGGAGTTACTGGCATGTCCCTTTTTTAAGCAATGCCAGTTTTTTTTTTTTTTAAAACACATCTCTGTCTTTTGTGTCTCGCTGAGATCGCTTTCGGCTGATAAGGGGGTCCCTGGAGCGCTTCTACTTATGCACCAAGTCCCTCCCAGGCTCTTAAAGTTAATGCTCACGGTTTGACTATCAGATCAATACTTGTAAATGACTTCATCACACCGAAGAGGCGACTTTCCAGCTAGAATCAGTGGCACAATTACTCCTGACGGAGCGCTCCTGGGGGAACCTCTGCTTTTATTTTATTTATTTATTTTATTTTTGTAGATCCTCAGCATGCGAAGGACAATGGAGGAGGTTAATCGATGACATTAACATAGGTCTACTGTTTCATGGCTGTGGTGATGTTTGGCCCTTTGAGCTCTTAATATAACCTCACGTACTTGCAAAATGCTTGTCAAAGGTTTATACACGCTACATTTGTTTTATTTCTAATTAGATAAAATTAACGAAAAAATGCATCATAAGTTGTGATAACCTGTCGCACCTGGCACTGTTGAATCTGCACATTCTGATTGGTCAGAAGGTGTGCACTGTTTTGGTAAAGAATGATCACAATACGATACAATAATAATCAAGCGCCACATGACACCACCACTCATGGCTTATTTTTGTGTAACTGCACCTCTGGAACGTGTTCCTCCTCAATGGCATCATTAGGAGGATGTTTGGACCGCACCGGGTAACACGATATATAACGCTATAAACTCTGTCTATGACGTTTTTCTGCACTAAAATTTAAAACATCCCTGTAGCAAGTTTGAAGAACAAATCTATTTTTCATAAGTCCAGTTGATACCTACCAGTATATCTGATAAAACCTAATGCTTATTTACTTTTTGATCTTTGGTCAGCAAGCTGCTCCAGTTGTTTCCGGTTTGAAGGGCGCCTTTTCCAGACAGCATGTTTCAGCTCCTTCCAAAGATGCTCAATAGGATTGAGGTCAGGGCTCATAGAAGGCCACTTTAGAATAGTCCAATGTTTTCCTCTTAGCCATTCTTGGGTGTTTTTAGCTGTGTGTTTTGGCTCATTGTCCTGTTGCAAGACCCATGACCTGCGACTGAGACCCAGCTTTCTGACACTGGCTAGCACATTTCTCTCTAGAATCCCTTGATAGTCTTGAGATTTCATTGTACCCTGCACAGATTCAAGACACCCTGTGCCAGATGCAGCAAAGCAGCCCCAGAACATAACAGAGCCTCCTCCATGTTTCACAGTAGGGACAGTGTTCTTTTCTTGATATGCTTCATTTTTCCATCTGTGAACATAGAGCTGATGTGCCTTGGCAAAAAGTTCCATTTTTGTCTCATCTGTCCATAGGACATTCTCCCAGAAGCTTTGTGGCTTGTCAACATGTAGTTTGGCATATTCCAGTCTGGCTTTTTTATGATTTGTTTTCAACAATGGTGTCCTCCTTGGTCGTCTCCCATGTAGTCCACTTTGGCTCAAACAACGACGGATGGTGCGATCTGACACTGATGTTCCTTGAGCATGAAGTTCACCTTGGATCTCTTTAGAAGTCTTTCTGGGCTCTTTTGTTACCATTCGGATTATCCGTCTCTTTGATTTGTCATCAATTTTCCTCCTGCGGCCACGTCCAGGGAGGTCGGCTACAGTCCCATGGATCTTACATTTCTGAATAATATGTGCAACTGTAGTCACAGGAACATCTAGCTGCTTGGAAATGGTCTTATAGCCTTTACCTTTAACATGCTTGTCTATAATTTAGTTTCGAATCTCCTGAGACAACTCTTTCCTTTGCTTCCTCTGGTCCATGTTGAGTGTGGTACATACCATGTCACCAAACAACACAGTGACTACCTGGAGCCCTATATATAGGCCCACTGACTGATTACAAGATTGTAGACACCTGTGATGCTAATTAGTGGACACACCTTGAATTAACATGTCCCTTTGGTCACATTATTTTCAGTATTTTCTAGGGGTACCATCATTTTTGTCCAGGCCTGTTCCATGAGTTTATTTTTTTAAATAATTCCGTTGAAGCATGGTTGAAAAGCAATGTCTGACTTTCATTGGTTAACATTCATAGAATTTTTTTGAATTATTACTTTTGTCAGATTAAAGTTATTTCTGTGACCATTGTGAGTTTTTCTTTCATTGACCGAAGGGTACCAACAATTTTGTCCACATGTGTATAAACACAAATATGCTTCTTTCCATTTACTAACACAGAAGAAATGTTTGACTGTCGAAATGTTGAAACACCGCGACTGAGATCTGGCCTGAGATCGTTTTTGAAAGTCAGAATTACTTTTATTAAATTTCATTGGACTAGAACGTATGGCCCTGACACCGTGTTGTACGACATTGTGTTTTATGTGCCAATCTGAAAAAAAGAGAATGAAAATGCACATCTAAAGACATAAATGATAGAAATAATGGGTAGATAGATCGTTTCGCTGTTTTGAGATTGTATTTTTTTTGTTTTTTTTGTCCATTTATTCAAGTTTCAAAAAGAACCTTGGTCCGATTTTGTGTTTCACTTGAAGAGTACAGTACACCCAGAATAGGGTGCCAGTCCATCACAGAGCACAAACAGAGCACACACGAACACACACTCACTCACATAATAGAGGAAATTTAGAAATTTAGAAGCACCAAAGACTTTGGACTGTGGGAGGAAAGTGGAGTACCTGGAAGAAACCAACCAAGAACATGCAACTCCAAAGCACACACACACACACACACACACACACACACACACACAGACCCAAGGCAAGAATCGAACGCTCCAGAGTGGAGGTGCGAAGCCGCAGTGGTAACCACTACTCCACCTTAACATTAGGACAAAAATCATTTGTAAGTATTCTGTATGGAGGAGGTCCATGTAAAGGGGCACCACACTGAGCGAATGAAGTGACCCCATTGCACTGATACTACACAAGCCTCTCAATATTCTTGTATTCATATTCACTTCATCGTCACTTCTCTTTTCTTCGCTCTTTGTGTTCTTTTTTTTTTTTTTTTTTTTTGCAGACCCAACGTATAATAAACTGACCTACTAATATTCAGCTTTTAAGTGATAAAGTTACACTTGGAATTAGTCTTATACTTTAGGTTTGGTTGAAGTTTTTATTACAAATTAATCAAATATTAATTTGTAATGAATCAGTTTTCCAGCTAATGACATAAGGACAATAAGCAGACTCTTGTTCTATACACAAAATGTCTTCTAATTCGCTATAATTAAAGCCCTTTCAGCATTATAATGTGTGCAACAAACAGGGTTGTATTTCTGTATATCAATATCACCATCAATATAAAGTGAAAAGAAGGGGAAAAAATAACGACAGAAATGATTTTCTTCTTCTTTTTCTTCGTCTTGAGATCATCAAGAAATGGCTGATGAAGATTTCAGAATATTCCATGATGTATAGTTTGAGGGGTTCCGTGAACCATTGATTCAGTTTCACTGATTATTGTTTTCTGAGTATGTTTCATTAATGGTTTTTGGTCGCCGTGATCTGACATTTAGCGAACGATGCTGCTCGAAATCAAAGAAAATAAAGCATTTGCACTCAATAACCCTAGGACATCTCACATCTTTCCTTCTCTCATCCAGAGCCTCGCACATGATTGAACTCATACACTCGACATGTCAAAGCTCGTCCTGACGGCGCGTTTTTGAGCGAACGTTACACAGCCTCCCGCATCGTTCACGGGGCGCCTTCAGGACACCCCCTCAAACCCGATGGCACCCCGAGAGGAGGTGTGTAATGAGTGTCGGCAGAGGGCTGCTTAATAACGGCTGAAGAGACGCATTCGTGTCGGTGGTGTTGCTTCCCAAGCTGAGAGTTGACAAGATTTCACCCCCTCAGCCTCGGGCAAGGATTAGCAAGAGAGAGAGAGAGAGAGAGAGAGAGAGAGAGAGAGAGCAAGCGAGCGAGCGTCTGGCATTACAAAGCCAGCGGTAATGCAAAATCATTTTCATATTAACCTCGCCTCCCTAGCCTCGGCCCAACAGTGGACAGGCCTGCGCTCAAATTATCCTCAATTACAGAGCGAAGGCCAAGGCGAGGGGACGGCTCCTAACCTTCACCATCTGTTAGGTTCAAAACTGCTGAGGCCACTGGGCCCCGCCTGCCTCCTGCCTCTTTCTGACCTCTTAGGGACAGACCCTGCGCCTCCCCACCACCACCACAAACCCACCCCTCCTTTAAACACACACAGTGTGGATTATGATCTACACATTTATGTATATCAGTCCTAATTATACACCTTCAAATAAACATAAATCATGTGACTTAAGCACAAATGCTGCACCTCCTGCGTTTTACTTTCTGTGACGTAACGGTCAAATATTTATTTTATTACTTTCGCTTATAATTACTTTCTTCATTTGTATTTATCTATATTTATTTACTAAATAAAAGTAAAATAAAAGACCAAAATCAAACCAAAATCCAAAGGTAAATTACTATATAAAGCAATTTATTGTTTAAGCCATTGTTTGTGTCAACTGGATTCACATGTTCGTTACGTTTTGTTGTCATTGTTTGTTTAATCAGTAACACATTTGATGTGTCTACTAGGTTTTATTGTTGTTTAGTTTTTTTGTTCACAGTTTTGATGTGGCTAGCATGTATTTCTTGTTATGTCTAATAGGTTTTATCATTGTTTTTGTTATTTAATTGATTGTTAAACAGGATTTACTAAATTGTTGCTGTTCTTGGTGCTGTGGTTTGATGCATTGTTTGTTTGAAAAGGTCTGATGTCTACTAGGCTTTTTTTTTTGTTGTTGTTGCTGTTGATCTGTTTTATTCCATTGTTTTTTTTTTTTTTTTTAAGGTTTGATGTGTGCAAAGTTTTTTGTTGTAATTGTCATTGGTTTTGATGTTAATATGTCTAATTCGTTTGTTGTTATTATTGTTTTTTAATCCATCATTTAACAGGTTTGATATGTCTTTCTGGATTTCTTGTTATTGTTGTTGCTATTTTCTTTCTTTAAATGTTAGTTTTATAAATTTGATATGCCAACTTTTTAACCCATTGTGTTTTTCTGGCAGTATGTTTGATTAATTTTACCTATATGTTATCATTCTTTTTTGATATTTCATTATTGCTGTTTTAGATTATTTAAAAAAAAAAAAACTACAGGTTTAGTACTGTATGCCCAGCATGTTTAAGCATTTTTCCCTCTCCTCCTTGTTTTGTACCCATTTCAGCATAACAGGTCTGGTATGCCCAGTATGTTTTTTTCTTCCATCTACGAAGGACACTCTTGAGGCTCTCTCAGTTTTTACGAGTGATCTGGCCAGACCTGACGGCTCTGAAATAACTTTTAATAAGTCCGATAAATAATAGATGGAGTGTATGCTAAAACCAAGCCATGAGGTACAGGAGGTACAGGGCCCAGGGAAACAGACAGCACTCTAGTGCCTAAAGAGCATGCATCAGTCTCTCTCTCTCTCTCTCTCTCTCTCACACACACACACACACACACACACACACACATCACTCCAGACAGTGTGCTTGTAGGTCAGGGGTTGTGGACTTGACCTTGGTAGCCCCAGGAGAGTGCTGTATTTTATTTTAGTTATTTTTTTATTTTTCATAGCAGATTATTCAGAAGGCTTGTCGTCCTCCTTCATTATCCTTCACTGCACACACACACACACACACACACACACACACACACACACACACACACACACACACCTCTACACTCCTGCACTCACTGACATACATTCAGACATCAACA